>PVLD010015884.1:0-46947 GCA_004027595.1 Dinomys branickii
ATGTGCACCCATGTTTATAGCAGCACAATTTGTAATAGCTAAAATGTGGAAGCAACCCAAATGCCCATCCACAGAAGACTGGATTAAAAAATTGTGGCATTTTTATATAATGGAATATTATTCAGCTATAAAGAAAGACAGTTTTGGGAACTTTGTAGGCAAGTGGACAAAACTGGAGTCCATACTCATAAGTGAAATAAATCAGCGATACATGTGCAGGCAACGTATTATATCACTGGTGTAAGAACCCGAGCGTGGGAATATAAACTAAGAGTCATGAAGGAGATTTGTTCAAAAACAGAGAACAGATGGGACGAAGGAAAGGAGAAAAGAAAAAGACAAAAATGTATGTATGTATGTATATAGGAATATATATGAATATACATATGTGCAGGAGGGCTAACATGGTTCTACTATTGTATTATATCACTTAATGCTAAGCAATAATCGATGACAGGATATTAAATTAATAGTGTATATCTGTATGTGTTATCCTGAACACACACTTCGAAGATATCAATATGTAAAGCAGCAACAAGCGGTGTTTTTTTGTTGTCGTTGTTGTTGTTGTTGATGTTGTTGGTGTTGTTGATGTATGCCTGTTTTGTTTCTTGTCTTTGGATTTTTAGTTTTTGTGTTTTTTTTCTGTTGTTGAGAGCATTAACTGTCTGACTAAATTTGCATGTCTGTATATGGGTCCATACATCTACAATTCGAAGATATCAATGGAGAAAGCAATAACCACTGTTGAGACCATATCACCTTGTCTATAGATTAGTTGTGATTGTACTATTTTCTATGATAATTGGTGTCTGTTTGTCAATATGTTTTTGTACTTTTATGTTTCTAAAATAAAAAAATAAAAAAAAATTAGAAAGATATCAGGAAGACTTCTAAGCTGCAAAGAAGGAGGGGAGCACCTTGCAGACACAGAACTAGAGCCCAAAAGCAACAGAGCCCTTCCTAGGTTTCCTTCTCATTGACCCAGGCTCAGCTCCTCTCCACACCTGCACACTGCTGGGATGCACTGCTGGGGAAGATGGGAGCTTATCTGTCTCCACAGCTACAGCAGAAATGGAAAATCACTATGATAGGTTCTTGCTCAGGAAGGACGTTTCTTTCTGCAAGTGGTGGCTAGTTTTATGCGACAGCATGGCAAGACCACAGTACCAGATACTGGGTCAAACACTGGTCTTGATGATGTTGTGGGAGTAGCGTTTAGATGAGATGAATGTTTAAATCAGCAGGCTTAAGAAATAAGAAACAGAGCTTTTGGAGATGGGGAAAGGGATTAGGGATGGGGAGAGATGGGAGAAGAGGGTAAAGCAATTGAAAATGATCAAGAGATGTTATATGCATGGACAAATCACCCAAAGTAAACATCACTACTATGTATTGCAGACATGCAATAATTTTTAAATGCAAATCTTTAGTAAAGCAAATTACCCTCCATCATTTAGGTGAGCCTCATCCAATCAGTTAAAGGCCTCAAGAGAAAAGAGATTGAGGCCCTGCAAGGAAGAGGAAATTCTGCTCCAGACTCTCTAGACTGAAAAGCTGCAGCATCTTTTCCCCTGACTTCAGGCTTGCCTGCCTGCCCTGCAGGTAGATTTGGGCTTGCCAGCCTTCAGAGAGCACAGGCCAGCTCATATATATGTATGTGTGTGTGTATGTGTGCATGTGTACAGTGTGTGTAGTGTGTGTGTGTGTGTGTGTGTGTGTGTGTGTGTGTGTGTGTCTTAGTCATTCCTACAGCTATACCTAAATATCTAGTTAAGGTTAATTTATGAACAATGGACATTTGGTCCTTACAATTCTAGAGGTTAGCAGGTACATAATAAAGGCATCACAGATTGGGCCAAGGCCGCTTCCTTCAATTTCCAAGAATGCTTATTGCAATCCTGAGGCAGAGCACTGATAACTTTATTCACTTTCTTAAGGCCCATCTCTTAAGTCTATAACCTTTGGGATTAGGTTTCAACATACAGTTCAGAGGAACACAACCTTCAGACTATTGTCTGCCTGTGTATACAAGCTATGTACATACAGCCAGCCTTCCAAACCCATGAGTTCCACACCCATGGATTCAACCAACTGCAACTCAGAACTATGGTTAGGCTTATGCTGGGTGTGTTTGTACTGACCGTGTACTTTATGGTCATTATTCCTGACCAATGCAGTATAACAACTATTTACCAAGCATGAGCATGTATTAAGTATTATAAGTCATCTAAGGATGATTTAAAGTATACGGGAGGATGTACATATGACATGTGCAGACAGTGTGCCATTTTGTATGAGGGACTTGAGCATGCATTGATTTTGGTATCCACAGAGATTCTGGGTCCAATCCCCTAGTGGAAGCAGGAAATGGTCTTCGGAGTATGCCCACGGCCTGCTCTCCGGAGAGCCTGACTGATCCGGGCGCAGGCACTGTAGGTTGTCTGACATTCAGGAAAGGCCACCCACCAGGAAAGGCCTGGCTCTTCCTGACGATGGCAGGTGTTCACACAACGATCGAAGGCTGTGGTAGGAGAAGCCCTCTGAGTCCCAGGCTGGCAGAGCCTATAATGAGACTCCAGGGTCTCAATAAATCAGTTAACTTCCTGAGACTGGTTTCTTCACCAGGCACACGGTGGACAGCAGCTAAGGTGACCAGTGAGGCACTCATTTAATAAAAATGACAAGAGATACTATCACGCAGCATTTTGCAGGAACCAAGCCCCACAGCGTGCACTAATGTGCCTACTTAGCGCATCCCGTTTAGTCCCACAGCAATGAGTTAGACATCACTATCAAAGCCATTCGAGTGATGGGGAAACTGAGACACAGAGAGACTGAGCTGCTTGACTCAGGTCACACAGGCGGTTGGAAGCAAGACTGAAGCCTGGCAGCTAGGCTGGGCCCTTCTGCTGGACCTTGGTGGAGACAGCAGAAGCGCAAATCACAGCGACAGTAACTCATGTTCTGTTCCATGCCATCACTGCCGCCCCAGGGACCCTGTCTTCTATTCACAGCGACTACAGAGAGCAATGCCCTGAGTCAGCTGAGCAGCCTGCGGCTCTGCTTCTGCCGGCCTCTCACCTTAGATCCTGACCGCTGGACTGAGATAAAGACAGTGAGAAGAGAGGTGCTCAGTGAAATATGGTAATAGTCCAACTAAAGAAGAAAAGGTCTGTAGAACCATTTATTTCCACTAACAGGCAAAGTGGAAAATAATGTGCATCTATTTTTGAAAGTCCTGTTATAAATTAGAACAGCTGAGTTATAAAACCCTTGAGGAAGGGCATTCATCCGAATGTAAATGTCAGCATAACCCTCACTGCAGCAGCCCTTGCAGGATGCACCCTACAATTACGCCTCCTCTAGGTACAGGTCACAGTGCCTGCTCTCTCTCACCGCCTCGCATCAGCCAGCTCACAGCAGCTGCTCACCGACATCATGAGTGTGCAGCCAGGACCTCTCCTCACTTGCCCAGCATTTACTACTCCTCTTCTGCTCTCGGACGGCCGTGCCTGTGCACTGGCTCAGCGCAACGATTAGGGCAGAGAGCATCTATTGGAGCAACACGAGCCTACAAGTAGCAGCGATTAACAGTGATGCCAACAAGAGCAACAGCATGCTTTGCTGGCTTTTGCGCACAATTTCATATTTATGTGTATATATTCCCTCTTTCCAATGGTCCTATGAGGCAGCCACACTGCCATTCCCACTTCAGAGATGAGAACTGGGTGCATGGTCTGCTGAGCCCTGCCGGAAGTTCTCCTCCCACTGCTCCCTGTCACTGCTGTGCGGAGACGGTCTGCACATTATCCACAATGCAGCGGGATGTTCAGGCTCCCAGCCTGGATCCCCCTGCATTGGGTGTTCCCCAGCACACAGAACAGACGCCTTCCTACAGCAAGTTCTGTCCAGTCTCCCCAGACAGTTACTGTCAAATGATGAGCAAAAGGAAGGGGTGGAAGGCAGGTCCCTCCTCGTGTGGGACAATTCTCATATGTGCTCTGCATCCGTGCCTACGGTACCAGGGAGACTGAACTCAGCTGCGTGGGGCAAAATCTGGTTTTGCATACATCTCATGTGGCTTCCTTTATGTCACTGCCACCTGTTCTCACTTCCCTAGTGACATTTCCTCAGGTTGTCTCCTAAATAAACTACTTGACTTCCTGACCTTGTCTTAGGATTTTCTTCTGTTAAAAACTCAAAATAAGACAAACAAATGTGTACATGCATTTGCTGTGTTTATGCGTGCAGTTAGCTTAAATAATGCTTTTAAAGAGATGATTAAGTTTCTTTGTTTCCTTTAGTGCTGTAACAAATTGTCATGAAATTGGTAGCTTCCATAATAGAAATGTGCACTCTCACAGTGCTAGAGGACTGTCTGACTTCAGTGTCAGGGGCCGGCTACCTGTGTTTCTTCTGGAGGCCCTAGAGAAGAGTCCACTCCTTGGCTCTTCAGCTTCTGGTGCTGCTAGTACAGTATTCCTTGGCTTGTGGACACATCACTGCAATTTCAATGCCAGCATCTTCTAGTCTTTCACTGCTATGTCTTTCTATAGCCTTTACTCTTATGTGTCTTGGAGGATGTGCCCCTTAAGCCAAACCTTGAAGGAGAATGTGGTAGAAGTTGTTATTCAGCATACAGACACTACAGTAAGTCCCTGGCTTATGAACATTCAGGTTGCAAACTTTTACAGCTATATTGTATAAGACACACTTTGTTGGCTTGTGATAATTCTCCTGGGACAGAACTCATGTGTAAGTCAGGGACTTACTGTAATAGTGACTATTTGGCACCCATTCTCCCTGACTTCCTCTAGAACACCACCTGAGTTTTCTTGGTTATCTGAGTCAAGCTATAATTTACATTTCCCTGCCTCCTGTACAGATGGGGTGGCCATGGAGATATAATGGAGGCCAGTAGGAAGGATTTCTGGAAAGTTCTTTAATAGGAAGTAGCCTCAGTCCACATCCCCGGTGGCCCTTGTCCTTCCTCTTCTGACTTCTGCAGCATTCTTCACAGGGGACAAATGCTGTGTCTTCACAGGGCAGAATGGCAAATGAGCCAAATGTTGGCACTCTTGCTTTACAAGAACTATGCAGCCCTTCATGAAGGGAGGGGGCCTTGCCCCCATCCCATTGGCCATCGAGTTTCAACACCGAAATTTTGGAGGAGAGACATTCAAACCATAGCATTGCCTAGGAGCGGTACATGGCCACCACTGTGCATACCCCTGAGTCAGAAGAGGTTCTCTTGGTGGGGAGGACATGGGATGCTGTGATGTGTGGGCTGGGGCACTCACTCCACCTACATGAGTCTTCCAAAGTGTAGCCTGGAAGGGGCTGGGGATATAGCTCAGTGGAATAAGTGCCTGCCTAGCAAGCGCAGGGTCCTGAGTTCAATCCCCAGTACCGCAAAAAAAAAAAAAAAAAAAAAAAAAAAACAAAGTGTAGCCTGGAGCCAGTGGTAGGCTGAGAGAGGGTTGCTGTGGGCCAGGGATCACTTGCCTCACACTGCTGCATCTGATGAGGAGAGGCTCAGAATCCAGAAATTGTGATTTGAACTTGGTCTTCCAGGTTCTTCCAAGGCTGTGTTTGCGAAGGCAGGAGAAAGAACAGATACCGTTTAAGAGCTTGCTAGTGTGATCTATAACTTTGAAGCGTGGAGACATCTGCTGTGGAGTGGCAGTGTTGCCAGCAACTCCAGAGCACAGCTCTCTTCCTAGTACCCCTCCTTCCTCCAACAACACCCTCCATCTGCTCCAGGGGAAGACTCTTTCTGGGCTGCTTCTACAGGAGTCTGCTGTCTTCTCTTCTAGGGTTCTTGAACTTACGAGCCTCACCAGGAAACACAGGCTCACCAGGTGCTATGGTTCAAATGTGGTTTGTCCCCTCCAAAATTCACACTGAAATTTAATCTCCATTATGAGAGATTAAGCGGTGATTGGGGCTCTACCCTCTTGAAAGAATTAACCCATTCAGCAGATAAATGGTTGATTCATCTGTGAGATAATGTGTTAATGTCGCATCTTGAGGACAGATCTGCTCTCAAAGCCAGTTTGGCTAGGTCTCAGTCTCTATCTCTGCCATGTGATGTCACTGCCAGCAGGAAGGTCGTAATTAGATGGCGCTAGGCAAGAACTATGAGCCCAAATGAACCAGTAAGTTTCTTTATAACTTACTCAGTCTGTGGTCCTCCATTACTGAGTAGGAAACCAAGGAATTCCATGGCTCATCTGGTGTGTTTCTAGTTTTCCCAGTCTCTGAGAATCCGGCCTTTCCTTCTGTCCTTTGCAAGTAACATTACTTCTTCCTAAGATGTCCTGCCCTCCCCTTTCCCTCCATAGCCTCCTTTTAAGGTCTATTTTTCCCTCCCCTGTCCTCTCTCTGAGCTTTACACATATCTATGCATGCCTTTATGGGATGAATTTTGTCCCCAGAAAAGATATTCAAGTCCCAATCCCCAGAACCTGTGCTTGTGACCTTACTTCAAGATTAGGTCCTGGCAGATAATCAAGTTAAGATGAAAATAATGGGGTGGGCCCTATTCCAATATGACTTATGTCTTTATTACAAAGGGAAATGTGGACTCAGAGACAAACACACATACATAGCAGAGATGTGAAGACCCAGAGAGAAGGCCATCTACAAGCTGTGGACTCCTGTGGCCACCAGAAGCTAGGAGAGTGGCATGAAGAAAATTCTCCTTCACAGCACTTAAATAAGAGAACTAACCTGGATGACACTTTAATTTGGGCTGCTAGCCTCCAAAGCTATAAGATGACAATTTCTGTTAAGTGATCTAATTTATAGCATTTAGATATTCAGCCCTCTAGGACTATTAGTGCAGGTACAGCTATAAACCACATAACATCTGAGTCAGTAACTCACTACCTACCTGCCTATGGGACAGTGACCCCCCGGAGATCCTGACAGAGCTGAGAGCTTCTCATCACTTAGTGACGCTGCTGCTGGGGAAACCCCCTAGTGCAGCGTGCAATTTGTGTGTCGGTGGCATTGCTGCTGTAAATAGACCTATTGTGCTGCCAGTCATTAAAAGTATGGCACATACAAGTGTGCATAGTACATACTACTGGATAATGACAATAAATGATTTGTTCTTGCTTTAGGTATTTACTGTATTGCACTTTTTAGAGTATATCCCTTCTACTTATAAAAAGGTATGTACCATAAGTAGTGTGCCATGTTCTGCTAGCTGCAGTCTCATACATCTTATTTACTGTTTTTTTTTTTCCATTGTTGAGGGTCAAACCCAGAGCCTCATGCATGCTAGGCAAGTGCTCTATCTCCAGCGTTTACTGAGTTTCCTGATTGCGTGCAGAGGCCGTGTCAAGTGAATTATCTCTTCCACTTAGGTAAGAGATAAGTGTAAGTTCACACTGAAGTTTTCAAGATGAAATACTGAAGGTTGCAGCTCACATAATGTATCTCCCCTGGCACACAGCACAGGTGTACTCACCACCCAACAGAATGTGTTGGATTTATTTGATACTTCATCTCCACCAGACCATCTTCTTAGGGGCCTGGACCACATTGCTTTAGGACCAAGTATAGCACCTGTCACAGAGCAGGCAGTCAAAGAATGGTGTCAGAATAACCAGACCTCAAAATAGAAAACTAGTGGAGGGAATCTAAACCATTGTCCTAATTAACTCTAACAAAGATGCTACTTATGAGCAAGTTCTGTGGAAATGGCTCTGCGGCCCTCTTAATTATAGCATCGCCTAGACAGGGTCCCGCAGGAAATAACTTCTCAATCATTGGGTTGGTAATCAATGAGTGTGGGGTGGAAAGGCAGTGCGGAGAGCCTCTGTTGCTCAGCAGTGGGGTAGGGAGAGAGAATGAGAGCAGTGCTCAGGGGGAAGGATCTGGAGGCTCTTTTTCACGTGCTAAATTGATCTCTGCTGCTTGTGTTTCAGCACCACCCTCCTTGCAGCCTCGAAGGGAACCTGGGTAACAGCCAGGAGTGACTTGTGAGGGCCAGCAGTAGCTTGCCCAGGGACTGCTCATACCTGCATGTCCCTAGCTGAGACTGCTCAGTCCCTTCGCTTTTCTGCCTTTGTCCCCTGCTGCAAGTGACACATGTACCCAGGGTGTCTCAGAGAAAATGGCTCCTGGAGTTATGGGTGAAGCTCCCCAGAACCAGCCCTGAGCCTCAGCTGCTGAGACAAAATTTTTCTGAAGACACTAGGGTATCAACTCAGACCTGCGTAATATCCCACAGCCACAAGTGGAGAATAATGAACAGAAAAATCAGTCTCTCCAGGATGTGATTCAAAGACTTATCCCAATATAATCTTCTTAGAAGTGAACATATCTCCTCAGTAATCATTCATTATTTTTTCCAGGTATAGTAGGCAGCATGTTATCATTTGAAAATAGACTTGAGCCAAGAGGATTCATTTTATACCTAAATAAAATGCATTTAAATTTGAGCCTTTTCCGATCTAAGCTCCATATTACTACTCATGGGTGATCAATGTGGTGAAAGAGGAAGCTAAACTTTTCATTCTCAAATATACATTCAGAAAGACAAGAAAAAACAAAAAATAATATTAATAATGATTGCCTCTGGGCCATAGGATTATGAGTGATTTAAATGTTTTATATTTTTAATTTCCAAATTTTAAAAATGCACATTTATTTTTTTCCATAATCAGATAAAGTGGGATATCTGCAAGCCATCAATAAGCTAAGGGTTCCTGAAGCCAACAGAGAAACACTGGACAGATCTTCCTTCACAACCCTTAAAGTAAAGTGACAGTGTTGATGCCTTACTTTCAGACTTCAGCTCCGCACCATGAGTCAGTAAATTTGAACTGTTTCAATGACCTGATCTGTGTACTCTGATACGTCAGCTTCAGGACCACTGGCAGAGACCCAGGCCCATGCCACATAATGACATTGCAGTCAATAACCCACTGCACATGCACACAGGGCAGTGGTCCTGTCTATTGCTGTACTTGGAGGCAGTGCCTCACACTCATTCAGAAACATGTTTTAAAGCTGCCATGTTCTTGTACCCTGCCTCTGCCCCCATGACCTGAAGCCCCACCTTAAACGTCACTGCTGTGAGGTTCTCTTTATTTCCTTTACTAAGAAGCAAATGAAACCTGCCAAGTCATCTACAGAGGTCTACCCTTGGGTCACCTACAGAGACGAACACTCCGGACTCTTGGTCTCTCTCTCAGACACAGAGCACCTCTCCTAACTAAGCCATTCCTTCTGCTACAGAGTAAAGCTGTTAGCTCTTCTTTGAACCTCAGTGGAAGGTTGAACCTTCCACTAGTTTAATGAACCACAGCATTCTATACCAGTCCTGAGTCGACCTGAATGATAGCTAATTAGAACTCAGATTTGGGTGATGATGGACAGTGGCAATTTCTTAATTCTAGTTGCATAATCCAACTGCCTGGGGAGCTTTAACCAAAGCCACTGCCTGGCCCACTCCTGAGTGCTGATTTAATCAGCTTGGGCCAGGGCCCTAAAGCTGGAGTTGGGTGAAAGCTCTCTGCGCAATTCTAATATGCAGCCAGCGCTGAGCATTGCTGCTGCTGAGGTTTCAGAATCTTTGTCCACTATTGCACCTAATCCTTGGAATTGCCATAGGCCAGGCAAGTCTGCCCTATTTTCGCAGGCAAGTCTTTTTATAGCTACTTCTTTAGAACCTTAAGTCTCATTCTACTTCTGGAGGTTTTCCAATTTTCTTTTTCTTTCGTAAATCTACAGTGGATATGCCTTCCCGCTTGAAAATACTCCAGGTATCTGAATATAAACTCTCAGCCCTTGAGAGCTTAGTCTATTCTGTGATTCCCCAGGTACCAGAAGCATTTTGGTCTCAACACTTTCACTATCCACAGACACAAGGACGCCTTCCTGCCTCTCTGGAGCTGGTATTGTCCTGTCTTCTTTTTAAAGCAGGGTTAAAATACACAACTGGCTTCAGGGGCCGGCCCAGCCCTGGAGGTTGAATCCAAGTGGGGCCTGCAGCCTGGTGAGCGATGTTATTGGGTCAAAGACCTGGGCTGTGAGCTATGACCTTGGGTGGGTTTTTCACTAGTTCCCATAGTGTCATCAGGACTGTTTTTGTAGTCACCATAGCAGGGCTTACCAAGCTCAAATAGAGGTTTTCATCTGTCTGATCTTCACATTATAAGTCAAAGACACTCCCCCCACCCCCAGGGGCACTTTTTACCTTGCATTTTACATGCTAGGTAATTTAGACTTAAATGAATTTAAGTTTTAGTTTTTAAAAACTCACTTAAGTAGAAACTGGCCGAACTCAGTTTTAAAGTCAATTCGTTTTAGTTTCAAGCTCTTTGTTTGTCCCACTGCGTCATACCCAGTTCTCTGAAAGTGTCAGTCATGCCCTCTGCCTCAGAGGGCTGTTGGTGGAACTGACAAGCAGGCGGCAGGCAGGGGCCCTGCCCCTGCTGCCGTCAGTGGGGCTTTGTGTTTAATCAAACAAGAGCAGAGTGACCTAAGTGGTGTGGGATAAGCTCTGTTACCGGCACGCCCCTCTCTGCCCTGCTCTACAAGCTCCAAGGGGCGGAGCCTGACTTCGTGGGACTAACACAGAATCTGGGGCTTGGGCCCAGGTTTCAGCACTTTGTCTTTATTTAAGGCTTACTAGATGCATCTAATATTCAAGCTGATGGAAAATCACTGTTTGAAAAGAGACCATGTGCTAAATGCCTCGGTCCCCCAGACCCATACAGCCTGGCACCTAGAGAAGGTAGTATATACTTACCCAACTGGGAAGTAGCAGGAAGGTAATGGCACTGGAAATCTAGGCTACCATCTAGCTCTACCACACATAAGAGAAAGGGAATTATTCTCCTGGAGCTTTAGATTCCTTGTTGAGTAAAAAGAAAACAAAGGAAAAACCGAACGATGGCAGATCCCCATTTGTCCTGCACTGCGTCTAGGGCTGGACTGAGGAGTGACAGACACCACCACGGTGTGCTCACGGGACTGCACTTGTGAGCACTGACACATTACGCAGAGGGAAGGCTGCATGACAGTATTATAAATATTTATTGATCTTCATGAGGTCTTACCTACCCATCTTTTCTTCATCCTTAAATATGAAGCCGGGAGAAATAAATTAGAAATATAATTGCACCTCACACTCCAGGACTCCCTGGGCATTGCACATTAATAGGTCTCTTCAGCCTTCCTCTGAGTGCTAATAATTCCTGGGCATTTTGATAGTAGCACTTTCTCCCCAAGATGAATTGACCTTAGCTAAGAGCCAGGCTCCTTCTCAAACCTCATTACAATCAGCCTTGATGGGAGCCAGGCTTCAGAATGTAACAAAATTAGAGCTTTTAAATCATTATCTCGATCTGGGAGCCTCATGTTAATAAATGGGATGCAGACAATAGAGAAGAGGCAGGGTGTGAGCCTCACCCCACACCCCTCATCCTCCAGTGGAAGAAATCCGTGGGACTGGGGCCAGAAACGCAGCTCCTACCCGGTCTGGGAGTGCACTGGCTTGCCATGCAGTCCTGCAGGGGACCCCCTTAACCCACTTCTCCAGCCCCCTAACCTGCTAAAGGTAATAGTGGGGAAAACAGACAAATCAGTGTCTTTAGGAGACATTTTGTGAGCAAGCTGGCTGCGCGCCTCATGGCTGCAACTCTGCACACTCTTGCTACTTTGTTGAGCTCCTGAGCGGCTCTGAGTCTGCCTCTCATCCCCAGTGGTAGTGCACAACTGAGTGGGCCGGCGCCGGGAAGAGAGCAGTCCAAGATGCTGCTGTGCTCGGCTTTGACCTCTGCTTACTTCCCTGCTCTGCTGCATTTCCCACCTCTTGGTGGTGTGAGTCCTTGTCACTCTCCTGCATATTGTGACAGCCTCCAGGAGGCCTCGAGCCACCTCCCCTCCAGGCTGTCCTGACTCTTCCACACTGCTGTCCCTCTCCCTGGCCACTCCCACCATAGAGCTTCCAAGGGCCTAGGGCAGGGTCCTTCCACAAGGACATTTGTGCCTCAGCTCCACTCTCTCCCCATGGTGGTCCTGCCTCCCGCTCCCATTCTCCCTGGGTCTCCTCTGTTAAATTCGACCTGTCCTCCAAGGCCAGAGGACCAAACCTGGTCCCGCAGCACTCAGAGTCTTCTTTCCTGTGGCCTGTAGCACACAACAGTGTCTTTGTTTCCTGGCCCCCTCCCTGTGTCTGGTATAATTAGGAAAACATCTTTTCATTTGCCTGCCATTTCTGTAGGAAAGTCCTTCTGGATGATCCAGTCCATAGGAGGTTGTTTCAGTTCTTTGTAAAACATCTACCATTGCCTGGAATATTTATTTATTTATTTATTATTTATTTTCTCTTTGGACTGGATGGTAAACCCTGTTCACCAATACATCCCCAAAGCCCAGGACAGTGCAGGGGACATAGTAGGTGTTAAGTGTTTAGATGCATGGATGGGTGGATGGATGGCTGCATGGATGGATGGAGGGAATCAGCAGCCCAGCAGCCTTCCGGGCAAGTCCTCCTGTACTCTCTCAGCTATGTTATTGCAGACACTGAGTTTTCTTTTTTCATTTGCTTGACATCTGTGTTGCAGCATGTACTTCACATTAAAGGATTTCCCCATGGTCACAGCTCCTAGCATAAGGGATATTGTTAAATATGTTTCCTCAAAGTGAACATGGATTTGCCTCCTCCACAGGAATTTGTAGTCCTGAAGGAAAGGTACGGTATGCTCAGGGAAATCTAAGTCCTCTGTATGAGTCAAAGGTACCCTCAGGGAAAGAATGAAGGCAGGGGCCCAGCGGCTATGGGCTGCAGAAGACGCCAGCGCCCTATTTCCCTGGAGAAATAGTCTCTCTTTCCTTTTCTATTTGTCTTGAATACAGTCAAGATGATTGGAGCTGCAGCAACTGTCTTGCCACCATGCAGTAATTATCTGAGGGTTAGAAAACCACAGTGAAGCTGATACTGACCTCTTGAACATCTGAGTGAATCCAAGAAACCATCTACTCCTAGATTCTGTTTGCAAGAAAAACAAACCTCTATTGTTCAAGCTACTATTGCTCAATGTCTATTATTAAGGGTTGATCTTATTCCCAACTAACATGTAATTAAATAGATATGTCCAGCCCAGGCCTTGTACTAGCCATGCAGTGCTTGAGATCGTCCTTTGTCCTCAGAGGGCGTAAGGTAAAGGTTCAGTGAAGGAAGGAAGGCTCCTATGGGGGTTCTAGGAGTCTCTCCACTGCAAAAGCCCACTTCTCCTTTTGAAGCTACATTTCAGGAGCAGTGGGTTTAACAGCAGTATAGTGAAGAATGTGTACTCAGGCTTTTGCGAGGCTTGAAAATTGTTATCTGAGCTTACCTATGCAAAGAACAGTCAGAATTGTCTCCGTCCAAGCCTGGTCTTCTGTGTGGGATTAGATTGGACCTGAGACACTGCATCAGAGGAGCCAAATGCAGCCGGGACCAAGCATCACCCAGGGACTCCAGGTGAATGCTACAGTGAGAGCAGCAAAGGCCTCTCAATCACTCGTTTGCAGCCTCAGGCTCAAGGTGCCTTGGGGTCAAGCTCTGGCTGCACCGTGATGCCTGGGGGCCGAGGGGAGACCTGCTGACCTGGCAGGAGGGCAGCATCTAGACCCAAGTGAAGGCTAAAAGAGGTCTGTTAGTGAGATGAGTGGTCCGGAGTGTAGTTAGAGGAAAGGAAAGTTTTGGACAAGACAAACTCTTCTTCTTGCTTTTGGCATTTGGAAAACCTGCACTCTTAAGGAAAATTCTTCTACTTCCACTTCAAAGCTTTTCAGTGAACAACAGTGTACATAGATAATTCAGTGTAGTTAACAGGAAGCTGCCACGGATGTGGCACTGGTTCCTCTCGAGTGTCCCCAGCGCCGGGAGGGGCTGAGGGGGTCTTTTCCATTTCACAGTGCAGTCAACTGAGTTTTCTGAGGATCAGTAATTTGCTCAAGGGCAAATTGCTGGGGAACCCAAGCTGACTGACTCCAGAGGGGCTTGTATGTGAGTGAAGTGCATGAATTTCAGGCCTACATTGGGTAGAGTTTTAGTAAATGAGTGCCCCAGTAAGCACAGCTTGGGTCACTGCACCGAGCACTCGTTGCATTCTGGAAGGACCAGTCATGCTGCCCAGCTCCTCTCCCATGGACCCTCAGCAGTTAGTTTAGGTGAAATAGTCTTGTTTCTCTTTCTGCTTGCTTTTTCCCTCAAAGAACACCAAGAGGTGGTTTTCTGTTAGGCTTGCTAGCTAAATACAGTAGAGCTTGGGATTGTGAGTAGCTTGTTCTGCAAGTGTTCCACAGGGCTAGCAAACACTTGTAATAAATTGATGAATAAGCAATGTCTCGCAATATGAGAAGTGACATCACATGTCACGTGATCACAACTGAACCAATGGATCTCTCTCTTCCTTCCTCCCTCTCTCTTTGGCTCTTTCTCACTGCAGGATTCTAGCTGAGAGTCTCCCAAAAGTGAGAGGTTATGAGGAAGGAGAAGAGGAAAAGGCAGAGGAATCCCTCACTTCAAATGAGACTAGGGAGATGTATAAAATATGGGAAACCATGAAAAACTTTTTAGGAAAGCACCACCCAAACAAGGCCGTGGCAATGCCAGCAATGAATCTGTTTAATAACAACACAATGTCACATTTCTGTGAAGTCCTCAGGAGGAGGCAAAAGCATCATTGGATGGGTTCCTTGTTAAAGTTGCACACAATAAAGAAAAAGATTCCGTTGAGCCAATAGATAGCAGCGATTCCCTTAGTGATAGTGAAAGTTGTCCTACAAAATAACCCTCCTCTCTCTTGTATCTCTCACACCCACCACAAGGGTTTTCAAAGGTAAGTGCAGGTTAATGTGTTTATTTTTCTTTATATTTTGTATTTTCTCCATTACTTTGCCTTATATTGCAGTATTATAATCATTTTCTATGAATATGTTTGGGTTGTAGAACAAATCATCTGAGTTTCCATTATTTCTTATGGGAAAATTTGTTTTAATATATAAGTGCTTTGGATTACAAGTATGTTTCTAGAATGAATTATACTCACAAACCATATATATATATATCATGAGACCTACACCCTCCTCCCAAGTTCTCTGACCCAAAGGGTGACCAAAGCTCTCATCACTCCATCCCATGGAAGTCAATCTACTCCCAATATTTATAGCACACGGGCTAGGGTGACATGGAGACCCTCACACCATTTGTCCAAATGCTTTGGAGTTACAAGCTAACCTAGCAGATTATTGAATTCCATGCTGTTTTGGTTGAGGAACATAAATATCACAGAGTCTAGGTTTGAACTGAGATTGCTCAGACACAGTGAAGTTTCATAACATCATAGTGGAAAAAGTTGGTCATGGCTCCATGATGGCCACCTTATCTTGCTATCCCTGGCGCCCAGTGCACATGGCCCCTCCAGCCTGCACATGTTCTTGCAGTCCACAGTCTCCACACAGAGGAAGCCTTAAAACCCACCAGACCTAGAGTGGCAGACCTGCAGAAGATGAGCACTGAGTACCCTTGGAGGGGTCTAGAGAGAAATGTTAGCTCCAGCGACAGTCACCTGGAGGTGCAGATTCCTCATCCAAAAGTAGACTGCAGCCCAGGGTGGGCGGGGTGGAACCTATAACACCCAGGGCATGGAGTGTCCTCCTGTCTCATTCAAGGGCAGTTCCACAGATGTGAGCCCATTCGTGTCAGTTAAGGCAGTTCTCTTGATCCCAAAGCTCATCTAAGGGTTCTGCTTGGTTAAACCCTTTTTACTGAGCACTCGCCCTCCACCAAGGCAAAGGTCACGTACAGAGGTGAACCAAATAGTCTAGCTCTGCAGGACCTCCAGTTTAGTGCAGGAGCCTGGCTGGTTAACAGTCCTGCACCATGATAAAATATACCTACAAGTTTTTTTTGGGGGGGTGTTCCTGACAAGAGATAACATCTTAACATGTTAGAGGCTGGGAAAATACTAAACAAAGTAGCAAGGAAAGATATTTTAGAGAGAGAACAGAATGAGCCATGAGCATCTGTGGGGTCTCAGAGCCCTCCAGCAGAGAGAGGTATGAAAGGTGATGTCAGGGGGACACCAGCATACCCTGCAGCAGGAACACGGATATTACTGCCCCAGCACAGGAAGTGGGACATCTGAAAATTGATATTTATAGCCTTATGACCCTGGCACTGATATAGAGATGGTGAAATTAGGTATAAAAGAATCCAGGCAGAGGTTAATAAAGGCCTAATTATTCACTGAGTCAATAAATATGGGCTGAGCCCCTACAATATGCTAGGCACTATCCCACACTGGAACACTACAGTGGGCAAGACAGAAAATGTTCCTGCTCTCACAGGGTTTACACTCTAAGGAGGAGCCAAAGACACCATTGATACAGAAAGCCATAGGCACATCTGGTTATGCCTGACAGAGATCAAGGTTGTGGACAGTGGAAATGGGACAGAGACAATGCAGGGGATGTGACGAGAGAGGCTGGACTGGCTTATTTGTTCATATGTTTATTTACATTTACAAATATGTATCTGTGTATTTGTTAGGGACCTACCATGGGCAGGAGCTCTATCATGGGAAGATTAAATGGACACTGATTCCCAGCATGTGTGTTTCACAGAGGAGTGAGATACTGTTTAAATGCAGTGGTGAGCTGCATAGCAACATATATACCAACAACAGACAGTCTACAGGACGATGGTGCTGGAAGCTTATAATGGAGCTGAAAAATTCCCATTGCCCAGTATTTCTACTGTACCTTCTCTGTGTATAAATGTGTTTTGGTTTCCTACAGTATTCCACACAGAGACATGCTATAGAGGTTTATAGCCCAGGAGCAGCAGGCTGTGTCATAGCATCGAGGTGCATAGCAGGCTGAGCTGTCAGAGTCTGTGTGAGTGCACTGCGATGTTCACACAAGGGTGAAACTGCCTACTGCTGTGCTCCTAATTCTGCCCCTACCATTCAGGGATGTCACCGTGTTGCACCGCTAGGACAAATACTCCAAAGGGAAAGCAATGGAGTCTGTGAAAGCCGTGCAGTGATGTGACCGTGTTGCACCGCTAGGACGCATACTCCAAAGGGAAAGTGGTGGGGTCTGTGAAAGTGTGACACCTAGGAGCCTGGCCTAGACAGTGGCTTGGCCAAGCTCACTTTTGGAGGATGGCAGATGTCACAAAGCCAGTAGTAGGAGGGGAGAGGAGAACGTGTGGGCCAACCGGGCAGTGAGGGGCAGGGAGACGTGGACTGAAGCTGTCCTTGGCTTTGCCTTTTACCTTGCTTTTGTTTAAGTGAAGATTTTAAGTGCACTGCTCAGTGCTGTGCTGTTACACGCACGACACTGTGTCACTATTGCTGCTATTTCTACGTTTCGTCTCTCCAGATAGTGACCATTAAGCTGCAATACCTCCTTCCTCCTCCTCATTCCCTGGTAGCCTCTTGTCTACCTTCTATTTCTATGGCTCTGCGTAAATAAGCCATTTCACATATATGAAAATATACACTATTTGTCTATTTTTTTTTATAGCAGCAGGGCTATTTTACATTCTTTTCAGGAGTGCACAAAGGTCCCAGCATCTCCCCATCCTTGGAAACCCTTGTTACTTTCCACTGATTTTGCCTGTATCCTGAAATTGTCAGACCTAATCCCTCTGCCAGCGCCTCCTCCAGTCATGCAGGTTTGCAGGTGAGCTGAGAAGTCCTTGTTTCTTGCTGGGACTCAGAAGAACATGCCTTCTGGTTGGTTGGAAGAATGTAGGAGACTCCTGTTCCACAGCCCTAGTACTAATGCTAGTTAGAAAACAGAGACAGAGATGGGAGGAAGCAGGAAAGGATTGGAAGCCGAGCCCATGAGAAGACTGTTTCAGTGGGCATCTTGTCCATCTTGGCATCACAGTACCATTTCCTACAGCAGGAGCGCAATAAATAAACACTTGAATAAATGAGTGACTTCTCTGTCCTTCACCACCCCTCCTCTGTCATCCATAGTGGACTGTAGAATGATCCACTTAGCTCTTTACAGACCTAGCTTAAGGTCAGATTCCCAGGCTCCTTAGAACAGGTTGCATCCCTCCCAGCGCCCTCAAGCTGTTGTCCAACCTTCCCAGCAAACCACCCTGGGGCTTTTTTGTACTGAGCCACTACTTACCATGAGAGTTATTCCATGTGAAGGTCTTAGCTTTGCAAGATGTTACCAAAAAATTGGTAGGTTGCTTGGAATCCCTCTTAGAACAAAACAGGGTTAAGCAAACGAATAAGAGGACCAGGAAGGGGACACTGCATACAAATATTCCTCTCCACCCCTTCGTGGTATGAAGACTGCTCGCTGTGCACGTCGCCAGCTACTTTCTCATTCTGGTGCTCCCCATCAAGCCTGTGAGGTTGGCAGAGTAAGAGCTGCTATCCATCCCAGTTTTGCAGGAGGGGAAGGCTCAGGAAGGAGAGATGACCTGTTGAAGGTCAGCACTGGTAAGTGCAGGGACAGGTCTGAGTGTACACTCAGGGTGAGCTCCTCTCCCAGCAAGGGTATGACTCTCTTTGGCTTCATTGGCCCCACCCTACTCAGGGCCTCCTGGAAGAGCTCAGCCAGGCTGTAACAATCCATCAAGAGTTTTCCTGGCTAGTCTTTCAGAAGATGTTCTTGTGAAAGGCTTTATTTTTTGTCCAACCAATGCTGAGGCCAAATCACACACACACACACACACACACACACACACACACACACACACACAAACCCACACACACTTCCATTCTCTACCAGTCAGTGTGGCAAAGCCTATTTTGCTCCTGAAATTCAAATTGGAAACAGCCTTCTGTTCTCATTAGTTTGGGTTATAACAGTCATTATATTCTAAACAATTACTCCCTGAATGCCAGTTTCTTACTAGAATTATCCTGGACTCAACAACTGGTTTTGTTAGCAGCAGAGCTGAAACAAAAGTCTTGCTTTTGTAACTAAACGTGCTGGTCTTCACACTGTGCAAGGTCTTAGTCATCCTTGAGTTACCAGCGTTCATCTCTACCAGGGAGAGGAAAGCTACCTGATTGTGAAGCCCGGCAATCATGCAGGCCTGTTCCGTAATGTCTACCGGCTCCCAGAGCATCCTCTCCTTGCATGGAGAAGAGGGAAGAAATCCGCTGGGCCTCGGACACCACCGAAAGCCACAAGTTAGTACTCAAACCTACGGCAATTGGCAGGTGCCAGGTCACAGGGCTGCTTCCTGTGAGCTCACGGCCCATTCTTACGCTTGCGGCTGCTGTCCTCTTGGGCCCCCCGGGACATCAGCTTCCTGTCCAGAGCTGAGCCACCAAGCTTCAGTGCTGGAATCTGGGACAGTCTATGGCAGTGATGGCAAAGAGCACCCAAACTGCAGTCCCAAACCAAGTTCTTTATTGCAAAGTATAAATACTACAATTAAACCTGAATACTGATGTTTTAGTTTAGAAAAAAGCAACACATACATTAACATCTTTTGTCTTAAAAGAAAAACAAGTAACATGTGTGCCATAGGTGTGCCACACTAGTCTGTGGGATCTCCTTTCCTCCCAGCAAGGGAGGCAGGGCTGCTCCAGGTGGGGCATGTAGGGACCAGCCAGAAGCTCACCCACCTTGGGCTGGGTGAGGCCTGCTTGGCTTCTCTTGCATTTACCCGGATTAGGCCTTCTGGAGGACAGAGAAGCAGGAGACACAGGAGACACGCTGGTCCAGGCTCCTGACTTCCCACTCCCACTTCCATCACTTGCTGCTGTGTAGCCTAGGACACATCACTTACCCTCTCTGTGCCTCATCTTCCTTGTCTGTGAAGTAGGGCAGTGATAGCTCTGCCTCACAGGGTTGCTCTGAGGGCTGAACGTGGCTGTGCGTACGAGAGCAGTGTGCCTGCTTTATAAGCAATCAGGAACTTTCCTTTAATAATGGAAGGGTCTTTTCTCCTCTTTAGATATGAGAGCCCATAAAATGGAACAGAAAGGTAGAAAGAAAAAAATGATCCCCCAAGCCCCCGGCCTCGGGTTCATTTGATGGCACTAGCCTACATCTTTGGCACCATTCTGAGTGTGACTTCCCCAGGCTCTCAAAAGGTGAATGCAGAGCATTTCACCAGCAGGTAGAGAACCGTCTGAAGATGAGCAGTGCTGAGGCAGCCAAAGTTTCAGCAGAATCTGGGGGCCAGAACCCACTGGATTCTTCTTACTCCTTTTGCTACATCACCATCAGAACCTGTGGACCAAAGGAACCCTCCTCATATTTGGTAGTGACAATAACAACACAGCAATAATAATAGCTAATACCCACGCAGCATTTGTTCTGTGCCAAGCATTGCTCCAAGTGCTCATTATATTAACTCATTTAGCCTTCATAACAATACTAGGAATTATTGTCTTACCATTTTACAGATGGTAGACTGAGGCACCAAAAAACTAACTCCTAAATCCAAAGTCACACAGATGAGCCCAGGCTGTGTGGCTCTAGAGTCCAGTACTTAGTATTATGCACTCTGTACTTTCTTGTATCATTCACCCCATGGGTCTGGGCTTGGAATGTAGTGTCATGATCCCTCTGCCTCTGGCCATGTGTCTGATACTACAGTTCCACCTTAGATCACAAATCTGGAGGCAGGCTCCTATTTTTGAGCTTCACAAATTTTCTTTCTCCATTTTTCTTGTTCTTACAGTCCCAAATTTTCATTATTAATTAGACCTATGTTTACTAAGCACCTATTCTATGCTGGTCATTTCATTTATGCTAGGTCTGGGGGTTGGGGGGAACTCACTATCTAATAGGGCACAGATATGCAAATAAATGCATAAAATGAAGAGTGCGTTTGTGTTTAGCTTTGATCCAGGCACCTGTGAGGCAGAGGAAGCATTTGATTCTCCCTGGAAACTGTGGTCTGGAAGAGCTTTGCAGAGAAGGAGACAGGGGCTGGGTCTTGGAAAGTCCAGCCATTCACTAAGCTTGTGGTTGTGGCCCTGCTTCCTGCTGCTGGATACTCCTGGATGGCCCCAGTTGGAATTCTTGTTGCTGGTCATTTTGCACACCACCTCTCACCTGCCTGGACACACCCATGTGAGTGAAGGAAGTTGCATATGCCGTCTTTATTTTGTAACTGGTTAGTGGTGAATGTGCTGTCCAGGCAGGGCAACTGCTGACTCCAGGGCTTCCTGGGCTGCCTAGTGTAAAGCCTGTCAGGAATTGTGTCCCTCTGGCCCATCCTGAAACCACCTGTCCCTAATCATTGCAGTTTCCTGTGGAAAAAATAAACTTGTAAATGCCTTTAGAGATCTGGGAATATCTGAGAAAACTAATCCCAATAATTGCACAGGATTCAGAGAATGTAAGAGACTTGTCTGGTGACTTTACAATGTTAACCAAGTCATCTGCACACGTGTCCTCCCTCGAAGCACGAGGCTCTTTGCCCCTCCTGGCCCTCTTATCTCCAGAGACCCTTTCTTAAAAGCATGCTGCTGTTGAGCCCCATCCAGCCCTCCAGAAACTCCTCCTGACCTCATTAATCAAATCACACGGATGATTTTCTGGGAGACTCCCTATTTCACATGGAACAGAGCGGGGAAACAAAGGGAAAGGAGGTTAAAGGGAAGGATGAAGGAAAGGAGGAAGGGAATGCAGAATGTAGAGGAAAGGGCTGAGGCAGGGAGGGAAGGAAAGAGAGAGGAGAGAGAAAGGCAGCAGGAAGGCAAAGAGAGAAATGAGTGTCTTGCCATGTCCCGGGCCCTGGCCCGGTGCTTTCATGTATACTTATCTCATTAATCCTTTGAGATTACGTTGTACATCTGATTGTAGAAAGGAAAATGCCACTCAGGCACTTCAATAACTCTCCAAGGGTTGTATAATTATGCATATTAGAACTAAATTTGAAGTCACATCTGAGTTCAATGTCCATGAACTTCCCAATCCAGACAGTTGTTTAAAATGCACCTGTGGGCTTTTACTTTTCTATTAAATTTCTGTCGCCTACGATAAATGGGTTAAGCTGGCACAATTAACCTATTTGCATTCTCCATTTAATTCCCATTTCATTCATCTATCACTCTAACATTTGGTACAAATTGCCTCAAACTTCTTTTGAAAAGTGTGTAAAATGTTCAATTGTAAATACCTGTCTTTGCATGCCATGGTCACTTTGGAGAGGGGCAAAAAGAAGTGTCACCTCATCTGACAGAGAGGTCCAGGCAGAGTGACTTGGTGGGGACCCGTGGGCAGGCCAGCTGGAGGGCAACTGAGGCTTCACCCCTGGGGTGCACATGTTTGGCCAGGTGATTTCAGAAGGAGGTGGCTGGGAGCTGGCTTTTCTGTTTCTAATTGCTCTCAGAGTCTTGGAGAATAGTGTGTTTCTGTCACTGGCTTTCATAACCTTACCAGAGAGAGGTGCAAGCAGTGCTTATTTAATTACCATAAACAGGTGAATTGCTTTAGCTTTCATGAGGCAACTTCTTGATGTGCTCATCAGCCCTCCTGTTTACAGGGAGACATGAGCAAGGCAGGGGTAGTTAAGGATGGTTTGATCCTCACACTGTCAGCCCTGCTGCCCCCATGCCGCCTTCCTAAGGAGCACTGTGACAAGCAGAGATCACTGGGGATGGGAGAGCAGCAAGGGGATTTTCCCAGGTTGAAGGCACTTTTGTGAGTGTCCTTGTCACTCTTTTGACTCCAATGTCCCGTGTGGCTTCCACAGCCCTTGGTGACCTTTGCTGACATCTCAACTCCTTTTAATGACACCCCTGACGGTTCCTGGCTGATTTTCTCATCCCTGTGGTAGGTGTAATGCTCACAATCCTCCCACACAACCTCCCTTATTCTGCTCTTCCTCCAGTGGTTTTGCCAAAAAAAAAAAAAACTGCTAGTAGGGTTTTAGGAGAAGGAATTACTAGAAACTAAAGTAGAAACTGAACTAGATTATGTAGGATATAGTCATTAAGTTTTCACCTCTTTTAAAAACAACCTTAAAATTCATTTGGAATCAGAAGAGACCTAGAATAGCAAAAGCAATTCTGGGCAACAAGGGCAAGTTGGGGCATCACAATCCCTGACTTGAAATTATACTACAGAGCTACTGTGATAAAAACAGCATAGCATGGGCAAACGGCCAGACCTGAGGATCAGTGGAATGGACAAGAAGATGCAGACACAACTCCAAAAGCATTCAGCCATCCTATCTTTGGTAAAGGGGCCAAACATCTTTCATGGGAGAAAGAGAGACTTTTAAATAAATGGTGCTGAAAAACTGACTTTCCACATCCTGAAGGTTAAAACTAGACCCATGTCTCTTTCCATGTACTACATTAAAATTGAAATGGATCAAAGATCTAAATATTAAAACAGAAGCACTAAATCTGCTGGGAGAGAGAGTAGGTAGAACTCTTGGAGGCATAGGTGTAAGCAAAGGCTATGAACAAAATCCCAATCACACAAAAAATACCACAAAGAGTCAACAACTGGGATCTCATCTTATTAGTAAGCAAAAGAAACCACCAACAGAGTGAAGAGACAACCCACAGAATGGGAAAAAATTTTGCCAGCTGTTCCTCAGACAAAGGACTACTATCTAGAATAGATAACAAACTAAAAAAAGGAGAGTCTCAAAATTTAAAATATACAAAAATGGGCATCTGAAATGAATAGATACTTCTCAGAGGAAGAAGTAGAAACGGCAAGTAAATATATGAAAAAATCCCGGGTCATTTGAGAGATACAAATTAAAACAACACTGAGATTTCCTCTCACTTCAGAAAGAATAGCTATTACCAAGAAATCAACCGGGGAAAAAAAAAAGAAAAAGAAATCAATGAACAACAAATGCTGGTGGGGCTGTGAAGAAAAAGGAACACTTCTCCACAGTTGGTGGAGTGTAGATTGGTCTAACCACTGTGGAAATCACTGTGGAGATTCTTCAAAAAGCTAAAACTATAGGTTCCATTTGGCCCAGTTATTCCTCTTCTTGGTATCTTCCCAAAACAATTAAAAGCATCATATTACAGTGATATATGCACCTATGTTTAAAGCAGCACAGTTTATAACAGCTAAATCTTGGAAACAGCCCAAATGCCTATCAACCAATAAACAGATAAAGAAGATGTGGGTTTTTTTTCATATAATGGAGTACTACTCTGCCATAAAGGAGGATAAACTTAGGACATTTCTAAGTAAATGGATGCACCTTGAGACCATATTCTTTAAGTGAAGTAAATCAGACACACATGTTCAAATATTGCATAGTTTCTCTGGTGTGAGCAATAAAGACCAAAATTATAGCAGATTTTGGAAATAGAAAGAAAATATTCAAATGGGAAGGAGAACTATGGAGGCAAGAGGAGGAAAGGAAGGAAGGAAAAAGGAAAAAAGAGTAGAAGGAAAAAATGGAAACAAAAATTTTGTAAATAAGGAAGGGAAGAGGGGTTGATGGGACAGGAGAGAGAGGGGAAAAAAAGAATCAAGATATATCATGAACAGGTATAAATTCCACATCATTATGGATATCTAAGATGTACCAGTGAAATTTTAAAAATTCATCCCTTTCTGATTTTAGGGAAAAAACACAGATGTGGTGGCAGAGTGTGGCTGCTAACAGAAGGTGCCTGTAGTCCTTTGAGGGGTCAGATGCTGTTTGGAAAAGCCATGTGCTTTTAGAGAGCGTTTTTCTTTTTGTATAAAAAGATCGCTTTCTTGTCTTCTTTTTTTTTAGAAGAAAAAGTAACCTATGTAATGTCATCCCAGTGCACAGAGGGCGTTTTCATTCCTGGTGCGATCCTGTGTTAGCGCTCTCTGTGGTTGAAGAGCAGTCAGATGCTGACAGGACAACCTTGTGTCCAAGACGGGGTCAGACATAGTGTCCACAGGTAACACGTTTTTAAAAAAGTGGTCTCAGAGTACAAACTTCCATTTGAACAGGATAATTTTGAGTTAGGCATTCACATTAAATTGTGGCAAAGATTTCCCTGAAGCATTTTATGCAAATTGTTACTTTTATACAGCCTGAATTGGAAGGCTGGGCTCTTTGCAGATGCATGTAGACAACTCATTCTGAGATTAAGAAAGAGGTAACTTTACAGAAAAGTTAGACAAACTAAGCTCTGCACTCATAGGATAAGTCCTTGGACAGGTTACTTAATCTTTCTGTGCCTCAGTTTCCTTATGTGCCATTTGGGCATAAACTCAGGGTTTAAATACCCTTAAGATTTTTTAAACAATTCGAGTAAATCACTCAGCACAGGGCTTGGCACTTAGTGCCCAATAACTATCCAGTAATTAACATACATATAAAGGCTGTCTTCACTGAGATCCCCCCAGGGCAGAGCCTGAGACAAGGACTCAGATGCAGTAGTTTATTTGGGTTGTGATCCCAGAAAGCAGAGGAAGGGACAAAATCGCTGTTCAGTTTCAAGGACGGCTCAGAGAGCACGGCCCAGGGTCGCCCACCAGGAGCTGGAACACCTGTGCGTGCGTTTATAACACTGGGGTGAAAGAGACAGGGCTCGGGCTCAATTTTTAACTGCAATATCATCTATTTAATATTAGTCAAGCAAGTTGTGAAAAGTGAACTCTAAAGGACGGCAGACCAAGAGGTGCTTAAGAGCACAGAGTTTTCATCTAAAAAAGAGGAAGCTCTCCCACAAAGAACTAAGTGATGCTGAGCCAGCCCTTTGACCTCCGTGTATTTTGATCTTCTGCAGAGTGGAGAATGATAACGCTAAGCTACTTCTCAGTGACAATTAAATGCGTCAGCATTAAATGGGGTTCCTGGACATAGCACGCCTTCAGTAAGTGGTAGCTGTTTCTCATTGTTATTGGCGTGATTGTTATCACCGTGTGCATAATTGAGATAGAAAATTTCATGGTGTGCAACTGGCTGAACTTAGGGTAAGCTACCATATATCCCTAATGGACAGAAAAGGAACTGAGGTTCTGTGGGGTTACTTGCTTTGGCCTTGCTGGCACATGTAGGCCAAGTTTTGTGAGTTAAATCTGAGGAGCCCTGAAGCCTGGTAGCAAAGCCAGTATGGAGCTGTGCTTGCTAGTGAGTTTGTTGTAAAATCTGCTGGATTGATTTCTACCTCTCTGTTCCATCTCATGACCTTCCCCATGCCAAGGTATCCCCATCTCCACTCTCTAAATATGTTCTTCCACTGGGGACCCTCCTTGCTTCATTCTGGGGGGTCAAGCTGTGCCTTTCCCCTTCTCAGGGCACTCTCTTTGCAGGAGTCATGTGCCTCAGAGTGTTATATGCCTGGCAGCATCTCTAACATCATGGATTCATGATTAAAAATACATTAAAGAACCAAGAAGTTATTAAGAAGTACATCTTGCAAGCTCAACTGACATTTCCAGTTAGACCACTCTTAAATTATCCAGAAAGACCCTGTCCTCTGCTAAACACATGAGGCTGGTTTCTGATCTGTTTTCTGCTGGTGCTTTCATGCTGGGTTTATGGTCAAGATGAAATTTAGCCTTGGGTAGCAGAATTTGATCCATCCTGCTATTTGACAGTTGGGTGATGGCTGCATGGCTCAGTGACTTCCTGTGGAGCCTCATCTTTGTCCCTCAATATATCTGTTCCAGCACTTAGGATACAAGGAACATTTGCTTCTTTAATGTCCCTCTGGCTTATAGTTTGTCAACATGTCAAGGACAAGGCCCCTTGGGAAGATGCTCAACACTGCTGTGATATGTATTACTGGGGCACTGCCCAAAGCGCCCATCCTCTTGCAGGGGTGGCACAGGGAGAACAAGAGTCTGAAAACAGAGTACGAGTGTTGGATCTGGCCTTACCGCAGGGCTGTCAGCTGTAATCTTGGACAAATCACTTCATCCCATTAAGTCTCATTGTTACACTCAGAGCTTGAACTAAAACATCACTCCTGAGTTCTTAGCTTGATCACACCCTGCTTCAGATCTCGGTACCTCAACAAGTAGTTCCCAAGGTTTCAGGTACCTTTCCACTCATTCCTAAATCTAACTTGAGAAGTTTGGGCAAACAACTTGGTCAGATCTTACGCATCACACAATACATCGGAGGAAGTCAGCAGAATTGGTACTATAGCCACCATGGATGGAGGAGGCCAGGTGCTGGGCATTACACATGCCATGTTATTTAACCCCCGCATCACTGCTTTATGGGTGAGAAAATGAAAATGAGGTCAGAGTTATTGCTCAAGTTCATAGTCTCCAAACACATAGAAATGATCAGTGTCCAAGGAGGTAGAAATATTAATTACCATGACTTGATCATGGCACATTGTATACAGGTGTTGAATATTGCACTGTACCCTACAAATATACAATAAGTATGTGACAATTAAAAATTAGAAAGAGATAGTATTCAAGGAAAGCACCACTGGATTGAAGCTGAGATCTGTCTTGATGCTAAAATCAAAATGAAACCCAATATTACTTTTCTTTCCCAGCACTGCTGTGTCGCCGCCCCTCTCTCCCGAGTCTGGAGTGGCCCCTAACAGACAGGTGGGGAGACGCCTTGGTCAGCGCCACCCTCCCTTGCACTGTGCTGGGATCAGGTGCATCTGCCGGGCTCTGGATCTGGAGGCAGAGAACATCGCTCCCTGCCGACAGGGTCTCAGAATGGCCCATTGTGCACGTGTGTGTATGTGAGTTTGTCTGGTGGGGGGTGGAGGACCCAGGCGCAGGCCGAGCTCAGCCGTTTCCTTTCCCGCACAGCAGTGGGGTCCTACGCTTCTTTTGCAGCCAGGACAGGTCAGGGCTTCTCTCACACTCCCTGATTCCAGGGCTGCCACCTCCGCTGAGCTTCACCTCTACTCATCCCTGCCCAGCTCAGAGGGAAGCCACTAGCCCAAGGTGCAGCGACCTGAAGAACAGGATATTTCCCATCTCACTGGGCGCTGCAGGCCCTGCTTCCGTGTCTGCCGGCCCTGGTGATGAGTCCACAGAGGCAGATCCTCAGAACCAGGCCTCCCACGGAGTCACCTCTCTGTGAGCCTCTCAAGCTGCTCCTAATGAAAAGCCACATGTAAGTCATGAGGGGCAAGCTTTCAGGATGGGTGGAGAGGCGGATGTATCTGTGTGCCTCCTGACTCTGGGATGACAGAGCACCTAGCTCACCCAGCTCCCCTCCCACAGCTGGATCGTGTCTGCTCAAGACCCAGCCCCTGATCCACTGGACTCCTGGACTCGCAACTCCGTAGGAATTGTTTTCTTTGAAGCTAAGCATTAAAGAACAGTGTGACTTCTGCGCAAGGCAAGAAATTATTCTATGCAAAATTCTCTTCGAGGCTAAAGGCAATTCATAAATAGCGGAAAGTAACTTCAAGCATGAGGCTCACAGCAAAGGAGGGAAGGCTGAGGATGGCCGCCAGGAGGGGAGGGTGGAGGGAGGCAGCTTCCCAGACACACTTCCATCTAATGATTGTGTTAGCTGTGCCTGCTGTTGCTTCTGACTCTCCTCCACAGCCGACATTTGCTTAATGGGAGCTTATCCAAGGCTGCAGCCGCCAGAGAAGGCGGGCTTTATTTTCTCACCATGGTAGATGAGGAAATGGAGCTGCTAAAAGGCTAAGTCATTAGTTCAGGGTCATGTGTCAACAAGTGCCACAGTGAGGACTGAACTGAAACTTGTCTGCCCTAGAGGTCCTGAGATTTCCCCAACATGCATTGCTTCTTCACACCTTGCTCTTCGAGATTCATAAAGTAGGCACCAAGGACAAAATAAAATTCTCTTATACCACACCTCCTTTATCATTTAACTTTTAAAGTATGATACACATACACTGTATTTTTTAAAAATAATTTGAAAAAGAAAAGGAAGAAAATTTATGGAGACAGTAGAGGAATAAGAGAGGATGATGACGTTGACACTCTGCTCTGCTAGGGAACGTGGTCTCATGAGCTGGGAGCGAGGGTCTGCAGTGCAGTCTGTGAGGTCCTGCTGCTGGCCCACTGTGGGACGGTAGCCCCAGTAAGGGCCCCAGCAAGTCTCTGCTTCGAAGTATGTACCTGGACAAGGGACATTTATTTTGGGGTCATTTGAAGGCTTCTAGGGGGAAGTCCAGAGACATAGTCTGGCATCAAGAGATTTAACTTCTCTTCTTAATTCTGTCTGTAAATAGGCTGACTTTGCAAAAGGCATGTAGTGGATTGACTGGTGGTTCCTACAGATTGGTCCATGTTGTAATGTCTAAAATCTGAGACTATTATGACTATCATCTTATATTTCCATGAGCTTAGTGGTAGAAGTTTATCCTGGATTATCCAGGTGGGCCCCAAATGTAATCACATGTGTTCTCATAAGATAAGCACACAGAGTACGAGGAGGCAGTGTGACCATTAAGTAGAGATGGGAAGGCTGCAGCCACAAGCCAAGGAACTCATGCAGCCATCAGAAGGTTGGAAGGGGTGAGGAAAGATTCTACCCTAGAGAATTCCAAAGGAGCATTGCTCTGCCAACACGTTGATTTCAGACTTCTGGCCTCCAGAACTGTGAGGCAATATATTTCTGCGTTTTTAAGCTGTCCAGTTTGACGAATTTATTATAGCAGCGTAGTCAACTTGTTCCCCTCTCTGGCTTCAGTTTCCTCAATTGTAAAACAAGGTTAACTTCTCAGCTTTGACATCCTCCCTATCATTCCCTGAGCCACACACAACATGGGATGGCAGGTCTCCATTCTCCAAATGTCTAAGCAGATCATTGTCTGCTTAAGGAAACAGAGCTGGTCAGGCCAAGGTGATGTTTTAAGGCTAACACCTTTGTGGACACTTACTTCTTCTCCTTATTGTTAATTGCTGGATAAACACCCTGCCTTACCCCATGGAAGACAGCCAAGTCACTCTGACCTCTCTGTGGGTTTCAAAGGGAGATTTCAGGACCAGTTTTCCAATCCCCCCAACAGTCTCTGCAGGTGGGGGAGTGTAGCTGAAGGCATGCCGTACAGTGTGCTTGGCGGCTACTGCATAAACGCAACACAGAGTAATGAGCTCCCCTCTGCATGGCTGCCCGCTGCGGCCTCCTCTGCAACTCAATCACTAGCACACAGCTAACCAAATTACTGCTCGGGGCTGGAGCCTCCTGTTATGTGGCCCAGGAGCCTCATTCGCAATCATCATTACCTGGAAAATCTGCGTGCCTGCTCTGTGCCCAATAGATAGAGGCGAGTGCGTGCAATATCCCCAAAGCCAAAGGTGTGGAAGAGGCCGCAGAGGCTTCAGAGTGAAGCCCAGAGTGCAGACCGCCAGCCTGGAGCCTGCCACTCTGCCCCGCCCAGCCCTTCTCGGGTGCTCCTGAGTGGGGAGGAGGCTGCAGACTGGGCAAAGGAAGCTGACAGGGACTGCACCCTGCTGATGTGGCTGTGTGCGTAGGAACAGGGGAACTCACATACCAGCTATTAAACAATCCTGCCAGAAGCCTTTGACTGCTTTGAAGTCAGTATTTGTGCTGAATGCTCCAAAAGCTGCCTCTAAATCTCTAAAAACTCTGCTCAGGTCTTCTGCTTTCCTCCTGCCACTTGCTGTGCTCTGTGAAGCAGAGTTAGCAAAGCCCCAGGGTGGCACAGGATTTCCAGAGATTACCCCACAAATGGAGGGGGCAAAGCCTGGCTCTACCGCGCACCTCACATCTCTTCCTTTCTGAGATGTCCTGAACCCACCCCCAGGCTGCTCCCTACGCCCCCCCCCCTTCACCACGCAGGCATCCTCACAGGCACATGGATGCTGTGAGGAACGGTGCGGAAATGCCCCATTTCAGACTTCGCATGTGCCAGACACTTAAATTGAACCACTTTGTCCTATATTTAGCCCCTCCCTTCACTCACACATCACACGTGAGTGAGTGTGTGTTTCTGAGGATAATCCTGAGGTTAATGGATTACAACTGACAAAAGCTGTAGGCACCTGGCTGGCTGGAGGCGAGAATAGTCTTCCCTCCCCGGGGAGGTGGAGAGACTTCTGCTGTCAGGTCTGGATACAGAGGAGAGCACTGGGGTTTGCGGGTGGTGCTGGCACTGGGTGGAAGTCTCAGAGAGGACCACTCAGAAGTTTGCAAGAAAGCGACTTGCTCATCTTTTTTCAGAAACTTGTTTATCAGAGGCTGTGGTGAGGAGGAGGAAGTCTTACAGCCACCTTAGTTTAGCTGTTGTCCACTTGAGAAGTGCGAAGACTGACCTCAGCGCGCTTGGGCGGACACTGCAGACCCTTTCCTGGAGCAGCCTGCCTGCGGTGCCTGGCCACCCCGCCCCCCTGGCTCCGACAAAGGGCACTTCTGCAGATGAGGTAGCAGGCCAGGGTGCCCAGGGGAGCTGGGGCCTATGGGAGAGCAGCCAGGAGAGAAGGGCTTCTTGATTTGGAAACAGGCAAATGATGAGAGGGAGGAAGGAGTGCTGAAACAGGACCAGGCGCCAGAACCTCAGGAGTAGCAGCCTGAAGCTGGCTCCCACATTGCAATAAGCTCTGAGAATAAAGAAGCAGCAGACAGCCTGCCAAGAGAGCTAGCTATTTGGGGGCCACTTTTCATGGGGAGGGAAAGAGAAGTGGGGCATCATTTGGAGCCCTAGTTTCTGCAAGGAGTTGCCCTTATAGGCAGAGACAGACAGATACGGGGAAACGGAGTCTTATTTGCTCCACATTCTGGAGGCCCACAGATGTATGGGAGCACCTTACTTTAAAGCTGAGGTCTCTGTGCTCCAGGCCAGCTACTGTAAAGGACCCTTTTAATTAGGATGGGCTTAGTGTGTAATGTATCTAAACAGGATACCTGCAGGACCTGGGGAGGCTCTGCCTTCTGTGTAGAAGGAACGGTATCAGACTTGAAGGAGTCCCAGGTTACTGAGTAATCACCATAATAAGATCAAGAATGAAGGTGACCTACAGAAGCATGGTAAATATGTGGTTTCTCTTTCCAGTAAGTGAATTGTGATTATAACTCAGTACTCGCCTTGGGTCCTTAAATGCTGTTAGAACTCTCAGGAGAGCCCAGGATAAAGTGTAAAAATGCTTTCACAAAGAAAAACACAGGCTTCCCAACATTCTTTGTACCTACATACAACTTAGAAAACTGAGAGCCAGGGTGCAGTCTCTCTGTCCTTGGTTACCATTTCATGTACCAGCCTGTCATACAAAGTGCAGGGACGCACCACAGATCAATAGCTATTCTGGGTTAACATTGCCACAGCTTTCTGTTTTTTCTTTAAAAGAAAAGAAGGACTCAAAAAAACATAAACCACAGCTTAATGCACTGAAGGCACATTTCTGTGGTCTACTTATGGAAATGAGGTTTGGAGAAAGAACTCTTTTTGAGCTTCCGTGTACTTTTTAATCTAAGCAATGGGCAGTAATTCTTCTAAATGGTTGCTGCTTTAGACACCCTGCAGAAGGCTGCTCCCTGTTGGGTGTGACAGGCAGGTAAGCTGCCCCCTCCCCAGCCACCTGGACCTGGGAGGAGGCACAGTGCCTGTGCAGACCCCAGGGTGTCAGTCCAGCTGTCTGGGAGCAGCTCTGGGTCCTGTGCCCTGTGCCCACATCCTGGCGGCATTAGCACTTGATGTGCTTTGTTTACCTGCAGCAATGCTCCTGGAAGCAAAATCCTGAAGTGTTTTTTAGGGGAAACAAAAAGCCAGATGAGGGTGTGTGTGAAAGCGCGAGCTGTGGAAAGCAGCCTCTCACAGGGTGTGCCACCTATTTTATGTTCTTGCTTGTATGATTCCGATTTGCTTAAAGACTTTATGGACAATTTTGAAATTCCTAAAAATTATATCACAAAACATGTTTCTATAAGAGGAGAGTGTTACCAAGTACACTCACCTAATGTCTCTTGGCAGCCTTCCGAGGCTATGGAGGAAGCAGGACGGAGGAAAGGAGAGCTCAGGGAGGGAAAACTCAGACAGCCAACCAGCGCTAACTCAGGCAGCCAGCCCAGGTTCAGGACTCCTGGGTGGGAGCAGCAGGACTAGTATCAGGCAGACATTGCTGGAAACTACAGACTGCTTCCCTGTGTCCTGCACCTAGACCTGAGCACTTACTCCTTCCCTGTCATCAGCTGCGGTCACCGGCTACCTAAATTCAAACTTCAGGAATGCTAAGTCTCACAAACAATTTTAAAGGTGTTAAAATGCAAAGCAGGAGTAAACAAAATTTCTTGCCACGGGGAACTAACTGATATAAAGTAACAAAATAATGAGAGTTCAAATGCAGTCTCAAAAGTGGCCATAAAATGGAATTCAGAATTGTATTTTAATATGTATACTCTACATTGCTTGGTTAAGGATGGCTGGAAGAGGATTCTCACTTACGAAACTAAGCCATAAAGGAAAAAAGAAATAGTGGGATGAGAGCAGAGAGACACAGACAGACAGACAGAGACACAGAGACAGAGAGTCAGACAGAGAGAGACAGAGACAAAGAGACGGATAAAGACAGAGAGACAGGAAGAGACAGAGACAGAGGGAGGGAGGGCAAGTGAGTGTGGACGGTTGGGTGAGATGGTGCTATGCACAGCCTGGGGACTGCAGAAGCCCCTTCCTGGATAGAGCGGGGAATGGAGACTGGTACAGCCCATAGACTCCACTCTGACCAGCCTTGGCACATGATCCCAGGGCTCCAGGCTGTTCCTGGAGTCTCCCAGGAGTAGGGGCGGGACCCAGCCATCAGCGCTGACCTGAAGGGCTCCCGCAGTGGAGTTTGTAAAGTGACAAGCAACAAGAGCACTGGCCAGCAGCAGTGGTCTGAATTACAGATCTGTCCTCATGGAGACATCTGGTGGTCTTACTGCAAACACAGCCCTCCCTTCTGTCCCTCGACCTCCAGTACATTCAGGAGGACAGGAAAGCCACTCCTTATGGTACCTCTTTTTATTTTAAAACACAGCCCAGTGACTCAGAGTTTTGCATTTGGCGAGTCCAGCGAGGTCCTCCACCGCCCCTTACGCTCTGTCTTCCCCGGTGCCTCCCAGGTGGCGCATTCATGTCCCCGCGATCTTGGCTGTGATGCCAGTAGCCATCCTTCTAAACTTCGTGTTTGGGGATGTTCTCTTAAAGAGCATCGACCTAAAGGCACAGTACAGAGGCGGCAGCCAGGCAGCAAGGCAGCCGCAGGCACTCAGCGCGTCGCCTGCAGGGCTCCTCCAGCAGCGGCTCCTGGCTGCTTTCAGTATTACACAAGTGGAACACAGCCCCCTCCTCCTCCCGTGCTCTGTGTGAAGTGCACATCTAGCGGGCAGGAAGGACAAGCTCCACTCCTCTCAGCACCACACACACAGTTAAGGGTGAGCACTTCGCAGAAAGCTCCCCTTGACCCTGCCCTGTAGCTACTTCTGCATTATCCAAAGGGACTTCCAGAATTCTTGTATTTAGCCATCTTTCCCAATATATGGGCAGACAGTGATTTGGGTAACTTTTCAAATTCTATCTTCTGAGCACTTGCAAACAAATATTTGGGAGAGAGGTAGGACACCCCCACCCCCCACCCCACTCAGGCTGACAGCACAGGGAAGACACTGGCCCATCGCTCCAGTGTTTCCTGCCAGTCAGGGAAATAGCACACTGTCACCAGGAACATCAAGCCACCCAGAGAGGGAGAATGGGCCAAAGCAAATATCCCCAGCTGCTACTCCATCCTAGCATGAGCAAGCCAGTGCTTTCCAAGGTGCATGCTAGAGGGTGACTGACACCTCTGAGAAAGAACTAGAATCCAGGTGGAATGGATGTAAAATGATGAAAGACAGCCACTCACCTTCAGGTTGTGTGTGGGGTTCACTACACAGACAAGTTGCCCAGCTGCAGAGAAAACCCGCTTAGCCTTGTAGTGTTGAAACCGGAGGTGAATGAGATCCAGCACAGCCCCAAAGCATTGAGTAAAGAAAAGCATCACAACTTTTGGGGGTTGTTGGCACAGGAAGGCAGTGAAGGAAGCTGTAAGTCCTTGGGCTCTGGAAGGAGTGCAGCCTCTGAGACACTCTGCACCAGCCCGGCTTAGCGTGCCTTCATATTCATCATCAAAATAAGACGGTTAGAATCTTGCAGCAGTGAGGCAGCCAATCAAAAGGACAGAAATGTTATCCTTGAGGTGCAGAGACAGCCAATAACAAATGCCTCCCCTACTGAAACTCCCTGATGAATTGAGCCTGACGGAGAATGTATTATTGAACATTACCATAGATCAGCGCATTGCATTTATCTTGTGATTACAGCCAACCATACATAATGCTGGGGAGATAGGCTGACAAAATTGATTGCTTAATGTGTCTCCATTTATTAATTGACTTAATTTAACATGAGAGCCTTTCTTAATGCCCTGGCAGAAAAAGTAGAGCATTTAAACCGCCAAATAGTAAAACACCTCGCTCCAAACTAGGCAGATGGATAACACAGATCGTGGCTTGATTCACCAGAGCTGCTTGGGAGAAAATCAAATATTACAAGATTCTGGTTCCAATAGGAGCTTGGCAGCAGCAGAGACATGCATCTTTCAATCGGGTGCTCTGACACCCTATATTTTGGATTACAGCCCCTTGATAAATCTCTCTCCACTTTTTATCAAAAAACCCACAAGACAAAAACAAAACAAGAACACCTGACCAATGCATTTGCAGTTGGGGGAAGGAAGTGCAAATGTGTATTTTTTCCAGAATACTTTAATTACTGAGCTCTTTTTTTTTTATTAATATGTAAAAATGCACAGAGAATGCTTCTAAAAATAATGAAATCTCTGCTGCATGAATGCACACACAGAGAAAAACCTATGAGAGAAGAAAGTGTCTTGTAAGTCAGCAAAATAATTTCAGATGCAGAGAACCTTTGCTTGTCATTCATTTGCATACCGGTGGGCAGCAAGTTGCTAATTAACCACGAGATTGCTGGAGACATTAGAATAGAGAATAAGGACACACAGAGCATATCACTTGTTTCTGCAAACGCTAGCAGCACACTTATGTGCTGGAGCAGGCAAAGGGACATTCCAGTTCTCACACGCAATCCAGTGCTCACTCCTCACTGTCTCCCCAGCTGGGCTGGTGGGGTCCTAAGGCCACCCACTGGCTCTTGAAGAAAGCCTCCCAGGCAAAGCATAGAGGGCTTTAGGGCTTATTCTGAGAATAAGCTCTGATGGCGTGTTTACTCTTTGCCACTAAAGCCAGGAGAGTTAGGTGCTTTGTGTTTTCCCTCTTGGCTGTTTCTCTGTTGAACCCTCAGAGCAAATCTACCATTGCTTGGGGCAAGATCAGCCTCAAGAGCTGAGCCCATTCCTCCTTCCAGAAAGCCTCTCACTCTGCTCTTCCTGTGCTGCTTAGACTGCAATGTATGGAAAGTGCTCAGACACCTGAGATAGCTAAGTTTGTGACCCAGTCCAGCCCTGAAATAAGAATAGATTAAAATAAGAGAGGGGGAAAAATGTACAGGCTTAATTAGACCAGACAGAGCCAAGGTTATTTCAACTTAAATTTAAAACCAGACCAATAAGCTGGGGATATAGCTCAGCAGCACAACGCCTGCCTGGCAAGCACAAGGTCCTGAGTTTGCAAGGTCCTGTTACCAAAGCAAAACAAAAACAACACACACACACACACACACACACACACACACACACACACACAAAACTAGACCAATATTATACACACACACAACTGGACCAATATTTTAAAGGACAAGTTGAACATTCAATAAAATTTAAATGTTGCACTTTTAATAATAGCACTAGAGCCAAGTGAGGATCACCGTGAGTTTCAGGTCAGCCTGCACCACATAGTAAGAACTTGTCTCAAAAAACAGTTGTACTGGCATAAAACTAGATGATAATATTCAAACTGATTAGACTCTTACCTGTGTTTCTAGGAGGTATGAGCTCCTGATTTGTAAATAATGACAGCTGATCTATAATATTAGAATCTGCTATCTGAAGTTTATATTGTCTGGAATACACTTTCTGCAGTTCAGCAGGAAAGCATCTTGTGTGTTTGTATTTTCTTACTTTTTAAAAAATAAAAGTGACCCTATACACCCAAGGATTCCTTAAAGACACAATTCATAATTCAGAGAGGTCCAAACTTCTCCTTTCACATTCTCGGTTAGAATGGAACTCACATGTTGGGCTCGTGTTTCGTTATGTTTACATTCAATTTTTTTGTTCATTTGTTTTTTTTTTCCACTCTACTTAACATGAGTCTCATGAGGGTGCAGTTTTTGCTGTGCTTTGGGAAGATTTATTTATAGTAAAATAATTATAAGCAACTTGAGGATGCCATAGAATGCCATCAGTCTATTACATTGTGCTGATAATCTCATGGTTGTGTTAAAACAGAAAAGCTATGCTCCTTTTGTTTTTAAATTTTTATTGAAGACTATTTTTAACAATAGTTTTAGATTTACAACAAAACTGAGAGGAAGGTAGAGAGGGGCCGCAGGCCTCCTTCTCCCACCCACATGTGTAGCTTCCTCCACTATCGCCCTCTGCCGCATGGCTCTCTATTTCTTTTGTCACAACTGGTAACCTCCACTGACATGTCGTTACAGTCCATAGCGTCACTAGGGTTCAGAGCACGTTGTACGTACTGTGGGTTTGCACAAATGCATAAGGACATAAGGACATACGCCCACTGCTCTAGAATCACCCTGGAGAGTTTCACTGCCCCACAATTCCTGTGTACCCCTTTACTCATCTCTCCTTCTGCTGGCTATTAGTCAGGTTGGCCAGTACTCACTTGATAATATGCATTAAGGTTCCTCCAAGTCTTCTAATGGCTTGATAGCTCATTTCTGTTTTAGTGCTGAGTAATATTCTTTTTTTTCCTGAATATACCATTCCTCATCCATTCACCAGTTGCAGGACATTTGGGTTGCTTCCAAGTTTTGACAATTATGAATAAAGCTGCTCTAATCATTCATCTGCAGGTTTTTATGTGGAAATACCTCTTCAATACCTTTAAGTGAATACAAAGACATGTTGTATGCTGAGGAGCAAGATGTCTGGATTACATAGAAAGGGAATATTTACCACGAACAGTTTGGTGGTAAACATACTCCAAAGGGATTGTGCCACTTTGCACTCTCATGAGCAGTGAGTGACTTCTACTCTACACCCTCAGAAGCATTTGATGTTATCAGTGTTCTGGATTTTCACTACTCAGACAGGTGTTTAGTGGTATTCTGTTGCTTTTTTCATATACATTTTCTTGATCTCAAATGACATGGAAAATTTTTTCATATGCTTATGTGCAATCTCTGATGAGGTGTCCAAATCTTTGGCTTATTTTTTTTATCAAATTGTTTCTTTACTTGTTGCTGAATTTTGAAAGTTCTTTGTGTTCTTGGTACTAGCCCTTCAACAGATGTGCAAATATTTTCTCCAGTCTATGGCCTTATCATTGTATTTACAGAAAATAAGTTTTTAATTTCTATGAAGTCTGCCTCATCAGTTGTTTCTCTTATGGTTTATGCTTTTGGTGTTGCATTTTAAAAGTCATCAACATACCCAAGTTCATCTGGATTTTCTTCTGTTATCTTCTAGGAGTTCTATAGCTTTGTGTTTGGTGTATGATTTATTTTGAGTGTGTGTGTGCACATGAAGGGTTTAAATTATGTGTCTATAAATTCATTTTTTGAATGTGGATGTCAAGTTTTTCCAGCATGATACATCTAAAAGACTATTTCACCAATCCTAGCACTGAAAGTTCAAGTTAAAATGTTAAGACAAGAAAAGGAAATAAAATGTACCCTTGTTCCTGATCTCAGTGGGAAAGCTTCTAGTTTCTTACTGTTAATAATAGTAACTGTATGAGTTTTTTTGTTATAAATGTTTTTTTTTTTTTTCTCTGCATCTTGGTGGTACTGGGGATTGGACATTGAACATGCTAGGCAAGTGCTCTACCACTGGATTACATCCCCAGCCACTGTGGGCTTTTATAGGTATTATTTCTCAAGTCGAGGGAGCTCCTCTCTGTTCACTGTTCACTGAGAGTTTTAATCATGAATAGGTGTTGGATTTTGTCAAATGCTTTTCTGCCTCTATTGTAATCATGTGATTTTTCCTCTTTAGCTAATTAATGTGATATATTGCATTAATTGCTTTGCCAATATTGGGTCAAATTTGCATGCAATGATAAATTCACTATTATGTTGTCTTATTCTCTCTTCGTAAAACCCTAGCCAGTTTCCTCAACCTTACTGAGGTTCGGTCCCCATAGCTGTAACATGTGGCACATAGACATTTCTGATAGAAACCGAGACCCCACACGGAACCAGACCAGACCTTCTGACACGGGAGAAGTCTTTACTGGGGGAGGGACAGAGTAGCAGTCTACCTAGCGGACCAAGGTAGCCCCGAGCTGAGGAAAGCATGGGCCTTTAAGCTCTTTTTTCTGGCAGGGGTGGGGTGGGGTAAGGAGATGTCCCTGGGCCAGAACAGGCCAAGCCCTGAGCGACTAGGAGGGCGTCCAGGCCAGAAGCCTGAACAGCAGGATTTGCCCATGTCAGAATGACCCGAGCAGGTGAACTGCCAGAGCGAGTGGGGATAGCTTTTGTGGCGGAGGGAAACTGAAGTGGAACAGGTAAGGGAAGGAGAGAAATATTGAGAGTTAAAGTTTTCCCACAAGGGGGGCGAGGCTGGCTGCCTTGTGACTTATCAATTTCTTTCTCAACGTCATTGTGAAAACTAAATGTTACATCTGGAAGTAGCTAGTATAGTGCTGAAATCATAGTGGCCTCTGAATATTCATTTCTACTGAGTGTCTATGGTGGAAGGGTGGTTATTTGCAGCATGTTTTTTATTCCTGTTCCGTGAAATGTTCTCCCCCACTGACATTCACTCTACCACCAGGATCAAGAAATAGAAGGGATGATAACAGTGGACCTAGCTCTTGGCAATGTTCCTAAAAGGGTAGATGCCCCTTTATTGCTTAGAGCCCATGCTGGGGAAGGTTGGGGCAGAAGGGCTGCAGAGTGCACATCCACATCAGCGGCAAAAGCAGCTGTGGATGCTTCTCCCTGGCTGGCTCCAGGTCTGACTCCTTGCTTTAACTTTGCACAAAAAGTTGTTTATTTCCCTGTGTTTTTAGAATGTCCAGCACACTCATCTATTCTGTCACTCCTCAAAATCATTATCTACTGGTTAATGGTCGGAGCTGACCCTAATGAGAAAAGTTCATGTTTAATGTCTCAAAAATAGCACAGCACAAAGTAACCTTCAGGTAGAGATTTTGAACTGTGTTTACATCTCACCATTGAGTAACGTCTGCAACAGCCACAATCATCTCATGCTGTGCCATGAGGCTTATGGAGTCCTTATCTCCTCCAGAACAACCACATCTATGTTTTGTCTGTACCAGAAAGTGTCTTGGATTAGTAATGAGACCAATGCTACATTGTTACTTAGTATTACTTTGATCAAATTACTTAATCCCTCTGGTACTCACAATTGTTTTCTGTAAAATGAAGCTAATTATGCCATATAAAAATGAAATAAGATAATACAGGCAATACGACCAGAAAGTTGGAGTCTCCGCCCTCGGTGTGCCTGATGCAGACAGGAGATCCTCACTCAGAAGGCCCAGGAAGTGCTAACACCAGGGTTTGGGTTTGGGCCCTCCCTGCATGAGCCCTGGACTGCCAGAGGTACCAGTGCAGGGCGTCCATGAACTGCTAGCACTGCAGTTTGCGTTGAGGCTTTACTTGCACCCTGACCTTCTGGAGGTCACAGATACAGGTGATCCATGATCACTGCCAGCACAGGCCATGTCTGGCTTCTTTGCACACTCTGAGCTGACTGGAGACGCAGAATCAGGCATTCCATGACCCACTGACACCATGGTTAACAGCTGAATGCCCAGAGAACCAGGTATTTCCCATCTACTTCCTGGGGGTAGAGCAGGTAACCCATGACCCCGCGGCCATGACAATCTGAGTCTCCACTCTCCGTGCACCCGATGCAGACAGGAGATCCTCACTCAGAAGGCCGAGGAACTGCTAAAACCGGGGTTCGTGTTTGGGCCCTCCCTGCATGTGGCTTGAGGTACTAGAGCAGGGAGTCCACAAACTGCTAGCACTGCAGTTTGCATCTGGGCTTTACTTGTGCCCTGACCTTCTGGAGGTCATAGACATAGGTGACCCCTGATCACTGCCAGTGCAGCCCACATTGGGTTCCTATGCACGCACTGAGCTGCCTGGAGACATGGAATCAGGTGGTTCAGGAATTGTTAACCCTGCAGTATGTGTCTGGGCTCTGCCTACACTCTGAACAGCCTTGGGACACAGAACTACTGATCTATGATTGCATCACAAGCGAAGCCCACTTCTGGGTCACACACATGCCCTGAGATGTAAGGAAACACCAGATCAGACAGTCTGCTGCTGGCTGACATCACAATTCGTGTCTGAGACCTGGGAGAACTACTAACACTTCACCATCTGCCAGGAGAGTCCTGACTAAGCAGTGCATCTCAGCAGACACTGAGGGACAAGCCTGAGCACCACGAAAACTAAGGACCTTTACTGAGCTGCCAGAGAAGAGGGAGACTGAGCATTCTGCCTCCAGCATCAAACATGACAAGATGAAGGACTAAAATGCAATCTCAGAACTCCACCCTACTCAGAACAAGTTCATGAGATATGGACATAAGAGAACTTGGTAAACATACACCTGAAATTGCTGAAATGATTGCAATGGGAGTAAAGAAACAACTCCATCAGGCCATAGAAAGATCAGATCAGGCAAAAAATGAAATGACAATAATAATGAAAGAATTGCTCAGCACATCTAGAGAAGAAATAAATAAAAAGTAGATGAACATAGGCAACAGATGGAAAAATTACATGAACAATAAGGAATGAAACAGAACACATGAAACAGACTCAAAGAGATTTCCAGGAAATCAAAACTTCCACTGAAAGCTTGCAGAACTGCTTGAAAGAAGCTAAAGATAGAATTTCAGATCTTGAAGACAGCATGGCAGCTAGTGATCATGAAAGGAAGGATCTCTTAAAATCAACAAGGATCCATGAAAAATTAATTCAACAACTGCAAGATCAGGCAAAGAGAAATAATGTCTGACTAACAGGAATCAATGAAACAGCAGCGGCAACACAAATGACATAAAAAGAACATTTGCAGAAATAATAGCAGAAAATTTCCCAAGCATCCAAGCATGGAAACAGAAACTGAGATACAGGTATATAGAATGAGGCATATAGAACTCCTACTAGTCATAACCATAATAAAACTACATCCAGAAATATAATAATCAAGATCCCAGATCTCTAGCAAAAGAACAGAATATTAAAAGCTGATAGAGAAAAGAAACAGATCACCTATAAAGGAAAGCCCATCAGAATCACAGCAGACTTCTCAACACAAACCATCCGATCGAGAAGAGCTTGGAGCAAAGTATTACAGGTCCTGAGACAAAACAGCTTCCAACCAAGATTGATGTGTCCTGCCAAACTAATGGAGAGATAACATATTTCCATGACAAAGAGCAACTGAAGAAATTCATGAATGCCAAACCATCCTTATAAAGTGTACTAAAGGATATTTTAGACACAGAAGAAAATGACCACAATTTCAAGAACAACAATGGAAAGGAACTCTCAAGCAAAGCAAACAATTAAACAGGTAGAAAAAGTAGGAAACAACAGCAAGTAAATAACATAACAATGATAAGCCAACATATATCAGTTATAACCATAAATGTACATTGCCTCAATTCATCAGTCAAAGAAACAGACTGGCAGAGTGGATTAAGAAACAAAATCCAACAATATGCTGTATACAGGAAACACATTTTACTTAAAAGGAAATCCATGAACTGCAAGTCAAAGGATGGACAACAATTGTCCATGCAAGAGGGAACCCAGAAAAAAGCAGATGCAGCTATTATGTTTGAGGATAATGTAAACTTCAAACTGAGAACAATCAAAAAAGATAAACAAGGCCACTACCTACTTGTTAGGGGAAAACTGAAAGAGGAAGAGATAACAATCATAAACATGTATGCACCAAATATCAGAGTACCAAACTATATAAGACAAATCTTAACAGACATGAAAACCCAAATAATTAATAACACTATTGTAATAAGGGAACTCAAGACCCCTTTGACACAAAGAGATAGGTCAACTGGGCAAAAAATCAGAAAAGAAATAACAGATCTGAACCAAATCTGTGAACAAAAGGACTTAGTAGATGTATACAGAGTGTTCCACCCCACAATATCAGAATACACTTTTTTCACAGTTGCACAGGGGACTTTCTCTAAAATAGACCACATTCTAGCCCATAGAGCATACCTACAAAAGATGCAAAAGAATTGAAATTATCCCATGCATATTATCTGACCACAGTACAATGAAATTGGCAGTTAATGACCAAAGGAACTCCAAAAACTCTGCAAACATTTGGAAATAAAATAACCACCTCCCGAACAACCAATGGGTGACAGAAGAAATTAAAGAAGAAATTAAAATATACCTACAAACAAACAAAAATGTACATACAACTTACCAGAGTCTGTGGGATGCAATGAAAGCAGTCCTCTGAGGGAAATTTATAGCAGCAAACTCACACATATGAGAAACAGACAGAGAGCAGATAAATAGCCTAATGCTGCACCTCAAACTTTTTAGAAAAAGAACAAGTCAAACCCAAAACCCAAAGAAAGGAGGAGATTATAAAGAACAGGGCAGAAATTAATGCAACTGAGATGAAGAAAACCCTACAAAAAATAAATGAGTCAAAGAGTTGGTTCTTTGAAAGAATAAATAAAATCGATAAACCCCTAGGCAACCTTATCAAAAAAGATAGGAAAAACCTTATATTCATGCAACAAGGAATGAAAAGGATAAAATCACCACAGATCCTACAGAAATTCAAAAGATCATTAATACCTACTTTGAAAAATCTTTACTCTGATAGGATAGAAAACTCAGAAGAAATGCACAGATTCCTAGAAATGTACAAATTATCAAAGTTGAATCAAGAAGATATAGAAATCCTGAACAACCCAATATCCATTAATGAGATTGAAAATGTGATTAAACGCTTACTGACAAAGAAAAGCCCAGACTCTGATGGATTCACAGTAGAATCTTATAAGAAATTCAGAGATTTTGTTTGTTTGTTTTGCAGTATGGGGGATTGAACTCAGGACCTTGTGCTTGCCAGGAAGGTGCTTATTCCACTAAGCTATATCCCCACCCCTCACAGAAGCTTTAATACCAACACTCCTCAAACTTTTCAGTGAAACTGAAAAGGAAGCAATTCTCCCTAACTCATTTCTGGAGGCAAGTATTATACTGATACCAAAACCAGAGGAAGACCCAACCAAGAAAGAGAACTATAGACCAATCTCCCTAGTGAATATAAATGCAAAGATACTCAATAAAATACGAGCAAATAGAATGCAGCAAATCATCAAAACACCATGACCAAGTCAGATTCATGCCAGGAATGCAGGGATGGTTCAATATTCACAAATCAATTAATGTTGTACATCGTACCAATAGAGTCAAAGACAAAAACCACATGATCAACTCAATAGATGGGTAAAAAGCTTTTGACAAAGTCCAACATGCATTCATGATAAAAACCCTAGAGAAAATAGAAATAGATGGTCTTTACCTCAACCTGATCAAAGCCATCTATGACAAACCAACAGCCAACATCATATTAAATGGACAAAAACCGAAAGCTTTTACCTTAAAATCAGGAACAAGACAAGGATGTCCATTGTCACTACTCCTGTTCAACATAGTTCTGGAAGCACTAGCCAGAGCAATCAGACAAGAGAGAGAAATAAAAGGAATAAGGATAGGAAAGGAAGAAGTCAAACTATCACTATTTGCAGATGACATGATACTATACATGGAGAACCCCAAAAACTCCACAAGAAGACTTCTTGAAGTAATTGACAAATTCAGTGGTGTAGCTGGATACAAAGTCAGCACTCAAAAATCAATAGCATTTCTATACACAAACAAGAAACAGACTGAGAGAGAAATTAAGGAAACCATACCTTTCACAATAGCATCCAAGAAATTGAAATATTAAGGAATCAATCTAACAAAAGAAGAAATCTATTCAGTGAAAGCTATAGTACTCTGAAAACAGAGATCAAAGAGGATTTCAATAAATGGAAAAACATTCCTTGATCTTGGATAGGAAGAACCAACATTGTGAAAATGGCCATACTGGGAGACTTCTGGGAAGATGGCGACCAGGTGAGCAGCAGAGGGAATCTCTCCCAGAGACCGATCCTTTGCGTGCGGCTGCCCGGTCCGTGGAGGCAAAATTCCAACTGATCGGGCTGCTCTCCGCAGCCTGAGCATTAAAGGGCCGGCTGACAAGCCGTGTGGCGAGAAGTGGGCGGACCCTGAGAGCTCGGCCCCCAAGGGATCGGTGCTGCGCTTGGCCGCAGCTTGGTTCAAATCGCATACAGCCGAGAGAGCGAGTGCGGAGGGAAGGACGGCTTCAGCTCCTAAACCCGACCGGCTCAGAGGCGGCTGTAACCAAGATTTGTTGGAGGCAGCGGAGCAGAGGAAACTCAGAGAACGCGCTACTGGGACAGACTGCACCAATCTGGGCAGCAGTCCGGGATCCCACTCAGAACCCCACCACCGCAGCCGGCGCTGCACGAACTGGAGCAACAGCGATTGGCGGGATTTCTGAGTCGGGAAAAAGCTCCATACAGAGAGATACATCTGAACGGCATTCCTGTCTGCACGATCAAAGGGTGAGTTAAGTGGGCGCTCTAACTGGTTTTTCCTGAATCGGGAAGAAGCTCAGCCCAGCGAGTAACATCAAAACAGCTTTAAGAACTGCGGGATCTCCCGGGTAGGAAGAACTAGCTAGGCGCCCCAACGGGATTTGTGAGGGGGGAAGGAGCTGAACCCAGGGAGGAACACCAGAGTACCCTGTCTGTAAGACTTCTGGGGCGGCAAGCTGTTTATTCACCCCGGCCAGGTGTTGGGGTAGGGAATAGAAGCGGAAATCTCAGCAGACAGCTTAAGGATCATTCTCCCAAAGAGAAGTAATCATTGCAGCAGCCTCTGCAGCAGACCTTTGCCTGCTGAACTGCCTGTGGAATTTATAGCTCCACAGTTTGAATCTGATACCCAAAAATGGGAAAACAGAGGAACAAACCACAGTCTCAAAACTCAACCCCACCCAGAACAAGTTTTGAATGTGAAGATACAGCGGAACCAGGAAGCCTCATAACTTCAAGTTATGAAATGATTGCATCCGAAATTAAACAACTCCAACAGGCCATGAAAGAGCTTAAAGTAGAAATAACCCACATACCTGCAATGATTTCTCAGACAAAAAACGAGCTGAAAACAATGATGGAAGAAATGTTCCATCTACATAGACAAGAACTAGACAAAAGTCTAGAAGAAAATAGGAAACAAATGGAAATGTTACAAGAGCAATTTAGGAATGAATTACCAATAATGAAACAGGTCCAAAGAGAATGCCAGGATTTGAAAACTAACGCTGAAAGCATGCAAAACCGTTTAAATGAAACCGAAGATAGAATTTCAGAACTTCAAGACAGCATGGCAGCTTATGAGCATGAAAGGAAGAATCTCATGATATCATCAAAGACACAAGAAAAGTCAATCCAACAGCTGCAAGATGAGGCAAAATGTAACAATATTCGAATTATAGGAGTGTGTGAAACAGCAGGAGATCTCACAAACGATATAAAAGGAATATTTGATGAAATAATAGCAGAAAATTTCCCAAACAAGCTAAAAGATTCTGAAGTTCAGTTAAGCGAAGCATATAGAACCCAAATGATCCATAACCCAAAGAAAAACACACACAGGCATATAATAGTCAAGATCCCAGATATCCAGCAAAAGAACACAATATTAAAAGCTGCTAGAGAAATGAAACAGATCACCTATAAAGGAAAGCCCATCAGAATCACAGCAGATTTCTCAACGGAAACCATGAAATCAAGAAGAGCTTGGAGCG
>PVLD010015885.1:0-32467 GCA_004027595.1 Dinomys branickii
CTGCTCATTCGGACCACCTGGGACCACCTTTCAGGAGCCGGTGGGATCTGCTTCAGATCACGCACGTCGTTGGGTGGCCTTGCGGGCCGGCCGCACAGCGCGGGTTTGCTCCACTGGCTCCTCCTCAGGCTCCAGAGCTGCTGAGTCATCATTTGTAGCAAATTTATAGTCAATGCCAACAATTCCTATTGTTCGCAGTCTCTCCGCTTCTTTTTTTATTTTTTTATTTTTTTTTTTGGTACTGGGAATTGAACTTAGGCTCTCATGCTTGCCAGGCAGGTGCTGTGCCACTGAGCTATATCCCTGGCCCTTTTTAAAATTTTTTTTGGGGTCCCACTTTTCTTAACCAGCCTACAAAAACAAAAAGCATATGGTGGGAGCCTCTGGGGGAACATTTCTAGGGGATGAGGGAGGAGGACCTTCCAACCCCAACCTTCCATTGTTTCTTTTTGTTTTGCTACTCTCTCTCCTACCTTGCAGACAAGTTTCCTCAGCAGAAGCCTCTCAATATCCCCCACATTCCACTACCTAATCCTGTCCTTAAAAGCAAATTTGGAGTGAACTCCACATGCCTTAATTCCAATGGTTTTGACTATTCAATATGTCCATACTCCAAAAATTATCCAATGGGAGAATTCAACTTATGGGAAGATACAGTGTGAAGGAAAGATGTCCTGCCCTGCCTTGAAACAGATTTGGCTTTAGGGGGCGCTGCACTCCACTACTGTCCAGCCCCTGGGCTCCCTCTGGGTCCCTCGCTGCCATTGTCTAGGCAGTGAGAGAAGGAGACAGGGTTCTTTCTTCATATCAGGGAAAGCAGACACCAGAATAGTCATAAAATTGACAAACATGGCAAGTTCTCAGCGATGGGTTACTAATCTTTGGATTTTTCCACTTTTTCTTAAACCAAATTACCCCAATAATTCAGGGGTGTGTGTGTGTGTGTGTGTGTGTGTGTGTGTGTGTGTTTTCTTGTGTTAGGGAGTAAATCCAGAGCCTTCACTTCACACTGAGCTACACCTCCAGCCTTTTATTTTTTGAGACAGGGTCTTGATCAGTTGACCAGACTGCCCTTGAGCTTTGCATCCTCCTGCATCAGCCTCCCCGTGGGCTGGGATTATACATATGTACCAGCAGTATTCTAGGCTTTTAAATTTTTGTAATTTCAATTTTTTTGAGATGATGTTTCACTCAGTTGCCTGGGCTTGTTTCAAACTTGTGAGGTCAGGTGATCTTCCTATCTTAGCCTCCTGGCTACCTGGGGCTCTAGGTGTGCACCACCATGTCCAGTGTTAGAGAGAAAGTTGTAAGAGAAAAGTAGAAAGTACTATGAATACATATAACAACCCCTGAGGATACCAAAGGTGCTGTGTGGTCTATACTTTGAGGAAGGGCTCTGTATGGATTATACAGGCTTAGAGGTAGGCCTCATATTTGGAGATGAGGGTACAAAAAGACCAGCTGTTATCAGAAGGATCTGGTTAACTGATCGTAAATCCAGGGGCACCACATGTGGTGGTGCATGGCTGGGCAATTTAGTGACTTAGAAATACCTTATTTCAAAATAAAAATAAAAACTGGGCTGGGTTCAATCTCCAGTACCATGCCAAAAAAAAAAAGAAAGAAAGAAAGAAAAGAAAAGAAAGAAAAATAAAAAGAGAGGCAACCTTGGCTTAACTGGTTTCTTTGACAAAATTGATTAGAGGCCCAAGTTCATCCCTGGGATCTGAGAGTGCTACTGTGGTCTTTAAGTAGCTTCACAGTTAGGGCTGGGGCTGGAATGCACTTAATGTTCTTTATGGAAAGAAACAATTTCTAGGCTGACAAATACGTACATGTTAACAAGGTAGGCTAGTTTCTTTTAGGTTGAGGACTTGCTCAGGAGCCCTGGGGGAAATGATAGCATCCAGGACTGACAAGGCTGTACAATGGCAACTAGGCATTTTACATACATTTTTACTTAATAATTATGGTGATTCTGAGATTTAGCTTACACCCCCTTAAATAACTTTTTAAAATGGACATGGTTAAAAATACTTAAAACATACTGAGTGGCATTTAAGGAAAAGAAAGTCACTTTTCACACAGTACCACCTCTCCTGTTTCCCCTTTCCAGAGGTGACACTGCTTGTGTCTTTCCTGTTCAGGTGTTCTGTACATATACAAGCATCGATGTAAAGGAGCTCTTTATTCTTTTCCTCTGTCCCTGCCTCTCCATCTCTGTCTTTTGTGGTACTGGGGGTTGAACCCAGGGCACTCTACCACTGAAATGCATTCCTGGCTCTTTAAAAAATAGTTTTTTGAGACAGGGTCTCATTAAGTTATTCTGGTGGGACTTAAATTTGCAGTCTTCCTGCCTCAGTCTCCCAAAGTGCTGAGGTTAAGGTGGAAGCCACCATGACTGGCTACATTTTCTTTCTTAATATATCTAGAGATTAACTCATGTTAATGCAGATAGCTGTGTTTTTTTTTCCATCAGTTTCCAGCTTCAGTGTATTCTACTGTGTGGCTGGACTATTATTTATCCAAACTCTGAGACATTGGGCAGTTTCCAACCTTTTACTAGTATGACTCTTATACAAATAAGTATCTTTGTTGGTTCCCCATACAGTTGTAATTTAATTTAATTTAAATTTAAAACTAAGCAACAAAAGTAAGTTTCCATTAAGTATCGCTTGGAATAGTATTTTGGATACATTTGGGCTAAATAAGTTATTAAAATCAATTTCACCTGTTTTATAAATTTAAAATTGCACTGCAGCTTGCATTGTATTTCTGTAGTACTGGTCTTGGCATGATACCCCTACCAGACCAAGAGGGTAGCAGGTCTCTCCCGAGGGTGACTCTTCGGAGCCTCCACCTGTCTGGGTTTCTCCCGTGTGCCCTGTAATCACTCAACCTGACATGGCAGATGCTTAAGACCTTTCTGTTGAATGAGCGGGCAAACGAATGACCTGCCCTCTCCCAGGAAAAGAAATAGATGCTTCCCAGATTCAAGCTGTACTGGGCATCTTCCTCCCAGAAGCCTGAATTCGGAAGGCAGTGAGAGGGCGTCTTGAAAATAAGGCTGTGCATTTTCAGTCAGTTCCCTCAATAGCTCTTACAGAATGGCACTATCATTTAAAATGATTAGACCAGCAGGTGAGTAAAATTTGGACAAAATTTGCGAGGCTGTATGTTCTCAAACACTACTTTCACAATGTGCCACCAGTGCGTGAATGAAAGATGACGTCTTCAGAGCAGCCGCGGGCGCGTGGGCCGGAGGCGACGGGTGCAGAGCTTTGGAACAGCCAAGGTAGGGAGGAGATGACCACATAGATTCAGGTTCCCGCGTGGGCAAGAGCGCAGCCGTACCCCCCTCTTTAGAGCAGGAGCTGCGCCTGTTACCTGCAGCAGAGCTCCGGACAAGGGGCGGTGCGGCGATACCCAGGAACTACTAGGTGGGCGAACTCCGGAAAAAGCTACCTCGCTGATGCTGCGCAAGCGCCAACAGCGAGTAGCCGGGAAACGCGGCGTCCAGACAGTAACCATAGGGACAGGAGTGGACGCGCGCTTCCACAGGAGATCGCGCGCACATCGGCGCTCGCGTTCGAACGCTTAAAAAAAAAAAAAGTCCCGTGGGGGCCGCCACGGACTAGGCCCGGGTTGGCCTCGAGCGAGCGCGTGAGCACGCACCAACATCCTCCTCCACTGCCCGCTCCTTCGGCAGTGAGCCCAGAGCTTTGCCTCTCCCACCCTTCTTGAGGCGAGCGCTCCCCAGGTAAGCGACGGGTGCCCTGAGGAGAGAAAAGGGAAGAGGCAGTCGGAGCTGTGAGAAAGGCGAAAGCGCGCCCGGCAGGGTGAGTAGCGGCTTGTGGCGTGGAATCGGCACCAAACAAGCCTATGTTTCTCATGCCCCAAGTGCTTTGGTTCCTGGAGCTGCACCGTAGCAACCAGTGAGTTACCATTTCCAGAAGACAGCACGGCGGTGTCCCTGGCAGCCCCTGCGCGCCAGGCTCTCCCGCTCGCAGCCTGTCAGGACGAAACTACAGTTCCCAGGAGGCCTCGCGCGAAGCGGCTTGTGAGTGGGCAGCCTGGAAGTGGTTTGGGCCACTGCAGCTGGCGGAGTCTCCAGCGACCCGGGCAGGCGGCCTGGACGCCCAGTTATGCGGCCTCAGGTACAAGCGCGGCCTCGCGCAACAGTATCGGGGAATCGGTAGCAGCTTGGATCCCGAGTATGGGCGGGCGGCCGGGTGTGGGCACCGGCTGTGGCGGGCAGCGGCGCCGAGACTCACGCCCTCCGGACCCGGCGGGACGCGTGCCCGCACGGCTCAACTTTTCAGAGGTGCAACCCAGCGCGAGTGGGGAACAGCTTGGAGTCTGGGAGCGGCACGTACACGTCCCGACTCTGCTATTCGGGAGCTGCAGCCTAGGGAAACGGCTCGGAACTACAACTTTCCCTTCGGTAAAACGGGGAAGGAGAATGTCTTTTGCTGGGAATTCTGTGGAGATGTTGAGATCTGGCTAATAAAGCATTTGCCACATACAAGGTACTTATTACATGTTTGCGTTATTGTTAGCTCTTGGAGAAATGAGGTAAGGTATCGATTACATAGGGTGACCGTAGGGTGACGGTTAGTTGAGCGAGTCCATTGTTAGCACTCAGCGCAGGCTAGGTGCTGTTAATTAAGGTTATTCTGTTAAAAGCTTTGGTTTGGGAAGCAGATAGACTCAGATTCCAGTTTAGGTTCCGCCATTTACCAGCTGTGTGACTTTGGGCAGTTGACTTCAACTTTCTGTGCCAAGGTTTCCTTATCTATAAAATAGGGATTTAAGGGGCTGGGGATATAGCTCAGTGGAATAAGTGCCTGCGTGGCAAGCGCAAGATCCTGAGTTCAATCCCCAGTACTGCCAACGAAATAAAATAAAATAGGGACTTAAGCAGTAACCACTTCATAGAGTTCTTCTGAAGATGCAATGAAAATGTAAAGTGCCTAGCATAGCAGTTGGCACATTGCTTTTAGTAAATGTTATTTCTTCAGCGTTTTGCCAATGGCCTAGAGACCTTCTGAGAGAGAGAACCTTGGTGTAGTATTGGTCTCTGAGCCCGCCAGACGCAAAACTGATCCAGCTGACTTTCCCTCCTGTGGCCTCTGGTTCCTTATCTATAAATATGGAAAAACAGCACAAATTCCCTCAAGGATGTAAGGATTTACTGAGATTGCATTGCTAATCGGAGTCATCCATCATTACGTAGCAGCTCTTATGTATTATAATTGTTCTTAAATATTTTACATCTCAGAGACTGCCCAGCAGTGGGCTGTGACATGACAGGCCCAAGCTACCCCACACATTTGCTCCCAGTCTCAAGTGTCCCATCTGTGAAATGATACAGTGTTGCGGAAAACTGTTTGCACTGAGAATTTCAGAAGGCAAGGGTTTATTTATGCTGGCAGGCTGACGGGAGCATCGCTCCCCTAATACATCAGTAGTGGCTTAAAGTAAAACAGCAACTTCTATACTTTTTGTAGGCAAGACGTGAAGAGTCGATAATGGGTTAGTTTATAATTGGTTATATACATTTTGTCTACATTGTCAGGCAGAAGTGTTGGGGGTAGGTTGAATTGGAGGTGGTCGCTTATTATGAGGCAGGAAGATGGGGGCAGGTGTTAGAGGCCAGGCAAGCAGACAAAATTTAGTGTGACCTTGACAGGACTAGCCTGTGTCTCAGGTAGACAGTCCTTAAAACAGTTTAGAAAAACAAAATAAGTGTACAGGGCATTGTGCAGCTGGCCAGATAGACCTGAGTCAATTATTTCTGGGTTGCAGCTGCTCACTCAAGGTCAGCCGAGTCTGACTGCCCAATTATGAAGTTATAGTTTTAAGAATTTTCATTACCTTTATTTTCCATTCCATTGCCCCCCCCCGTCTTCCCCACCCCATGGGGAAGATTCGTCTTCCTCAGCTTTAAGAAGTTGGTAGGAGCGAGCAGTTTTTAGGAGGAGCTGGCGACGTGTGGCCTCAAATTATTCAGAGAGAAACCAGGTTAGGATGTGAATCACACAGGGTCCCAGGAAAAGGACCATCAGAAGGGCCAGTGAAGGCCCCAGTAAGGCTCCTACCCATGAAGGGAAAATGTCTAGGGAACTCCACCAAGAAGAAACACCCAATTTATCTTTTGTCTTCTGTTAGAGGTGCTTTTGCAGCTGGCAGGAGTTTTCTTTGATTATTTCTGACTTGTTAGCATAGTAGCAGCCTTCCTCCTCTATGAAAAGACAGGATCCCCCATGCTAAACTGTCAGGAGGTCTGAAACCCTTTGATTTTGTAAGACAACCCTGGCTAAAGAATCAGTTTGTTCCTTGAGCATATCAATTGAGTTTTGAATGCTTTCAAAGTCTCATATTTGATTAGTCAGTTGTGTATACTGGCTCTGTCCCAACCCAAGGGCTGTTCGGCCCTTAGCTAGGCCACTTGCTATTGCTATGTTAGCCAGGATGGACAGGAACATTGAGTCCCATTTCTGACAAGATTCAGGGCAAGCGAGAGGGCTCCAGTCACAGAGGTAAATGTTTACGTCCAGGACCAGGAAGGCAGTGCCACAGAGACTCATGTGTCCTGAGGAAAACACATAGTAGACCCCATTTAAAGCACACAAAGAAGGTTCCATTGTTTGTCTGAAGTGAGGTGCTGGGTCACATTATGGAGACACAGTTGATGCATTTGGAAAACCCTTGTTTCCCAGGATGCAAGTGGAACTTCCCATTATTTGAGTTGGGAAAGCCTAAAGTGGAATCTCTGGGGACTGAGTAACATGGAACCAGAAAGCATTTGGAGTTAACCCTAAAGCCCAGTATGTGAGAGCGGTGAGTGGCAGTGAGTGGCATACAGAGCTGGCAGTCTTTTCCCAGAGTGGCATTGACCTGCTGGAGAACAGCCTGAGTCCCATTAGCCAATTGTAACAGATCTGAAGCTAGTGAGAAATTTGTAAAGACTTTGGAGGTGGAGACTCAAATAGTGGGAATAAACACCATTTGAATGTGAACCAACACTGCAGGATCTTTACCTGTGCCATCCACTTGGATGACTAACAAGTGTTCCATTGTCCAGACAGTGTCAGTGGGTTTATATACATGATTCTGAACAGGATTACAGGTGCCCTTCTTGCAATCTGAGGGGGCTACAGACTGAGTGAGGGGCAGTTTCCCACTGTAAGGAGTTTCTCCAAACCATTACACCCCACTGTCTTTCTCTTCCAGGCCAGTATACATTGACACATTTCTAGACACCGCAGTACCAGCTTTGAATGTTGCTACACATATCATTTTGACTACCTGTTGTGAAAGGGGGCTCCTGCCAACCTTGACAAACATACTTACTATGGGTCCAGTAAGTCCATTCCCAACTCAGGTCAGCACATCCTATGTAGTAACTGTTGGTCTCATTGTTGGGGCAGGCATCAAAGTACAAAGACACATTAGATTGATGGGGTTGAGGATATTTGGAGTGTCGCCCAGGTGGACTTGGAACTCCCAGTGCCCTCCCTTTCCATAAACTCCTAAGAGGCTTAAACATATTATCCAATGGAAAAGCATCTTAGACATTGGAGGGTGGGTACCCTAATGGTTGCACAGATGTAGAGATGGACAAAAGCAATCTTTTGAGGAATCCTCCAGTCCTCTGGGGTCACAACCCAGAGTCTCAGGGCAAACGTACAGACTAACAGAAGATAAGCGGCCAGAAACCAAATGGAAAAACAGTAAATGAGTTTTAAGGCAGATGTTCCAGTGTATGGTGTCCAATCAGTCTTCAGCCTGGCTCGACTTGAGAGTAGGGCTTTGAATGCATTGTCTCTGTAGGGTGGTCGTCAAGGTGCCCAGCCCATCAGGGAAGGCCTTCTAGCAGTCATCAGGATAAGCCTACTTGATTGTAGGGTGGTGAGTCCAGGAATGGATCTTTGTAACTTTTACTGAGGTGGAAGTGGTCAAAATAATTAAATATGGGCCATTCTAGCTGGGAGACAAGGGTTTTTTTGTTTTGTTTTGTTTTGTTTTTTCTGGTCTTTAACCCAGCCCATGTCACCCAGGTTATAGGTATAAGCAGGGTTATCAGTGGGAAGGGGTGTGCTTTTTGCTATGTTTTTATGTATCTGGGAGAAAGTCTTTCCTAATTGAACAAGCTGCTCCTATAGGGAAATGTTTTACAACTGGCATTAATCTCCCTGAAGGCCCTTTATTAAGGGTGGGCCTCTTCCAAATAGGACTTAATAAGGAGTATACTCACTAGGCCCTGGCGATGTTCTGACTTTCAGGAGGGCCACTGGGAGCAAGTCCACCTAAGATGTCTGAGTCTAATAGTATTTAGTTAATACTGATTTCAGAGTTCTGTTCATCTGTTCAACTTTGCCAGAACTCTGGGGTCTATAAGCAGCGTGAACATTCCATTTAATCTTTAATTCTTTAGCTAGTCTTTGGGTCATTTCTGCCACAAATGTTGGCCCATTGTCACTGCCTATGGTCAGGGGCAGCCACACCTCAGGATGATTTCTCTTAACAGTGCGCTACATACTTCAGAGGCATTTTTAGTTCTGGTGGAGAAAGCCTTTGGCTACCCAGAATAAGTACAGACAAGGATCAGCAAATATTTGTAGCCCTGGCATAGCTTAATTTTAGTGAAATCTACATAGAGGTCCTCAAAAAGGGAGAGTCCCACATATTGGATTACAGGTAGGGGTCGAGGGCCTGTTGATGCCTCAGTCCTTGCACAAGTCTGACAGCTTTGGCTGATGGCTGCACAGATTACTGTTAACTTTGAGATATAATAATGACTCAGGAGCTGGGCCATAGCAATCTTTCCTTCATGAGCGATGTCATGGGGATGTTTCACCCGGGAGTGAACTGACTCCTTGGAGATGATCATTCAATCATCTGAGAGGACCCAGGTACCATGTGGGGCTGCATGAGCCCCTTCCTGTTGTGGCCATTTTATTTCTTCTTGGATATAGTGGAGGGGACCCTGCTGAAGGCTGAGAACAGTTTTGGGGGGTGTTCTGTGCAGAGCCTCTAAGTTGTGAACCAAGTTATTATCTCCCCATGTAGATCCTTCAGCAGCCAACTTTGTGGCTTCATCTGCTCTCTGGTTTCCAAGTGTGACAGTGTCTTTTGCTTATTGATATCCTTTATAATGGATGACAGCTAACTTTTTGGGTTTCCATACAGCAACCAAAATTTGTAAGATCTCATTTCTATGACTGATCTGTTTTCCTTTGGCTATCAAAAGGCCATGTTCCTTATATAACATCCTGTGGACAAGAACTGTGGCGAAAGCATACTTGCAATCTGTGTAAATGTTCACCATTTTTTGTCTTTTGCTCAGTTGAAGGCTTGTATTAGAGCCCACAGTTCAGCCTGCTGAGCCAACCAGTTTGGGGGATGAGGTCCCACTAGGAGCACCTCTTCAGTGGTGATGACTGCATAGCCAGCCTAATGTTTCCCATCTCTAACTGAGCTACTTCCATCAGTGACTAGAGTGTACTCAGTATCGGTCAAGGGTTCCATCTATAGGTCAAGATGGCCGCCAAACAGTTCATCAGTCTGCGTAAGGTTGTCATGGTCTGGCTGTCCAAACTCTGTGGGCAGATAAGTGGCTGGACTTAAAGCTTTAACTGGCTGGAACATGAGTTTTTCAAGGGATTTCTGACAAGTAATCCTTGGTACTGAGTGATGCGGCTGTTTAAGAGCCAACAGTGTCCCCAACTAGAGGCAGCATGTGGCTCCTGAACAGTCAACTTTTGTCCCAGAGTCAACTTAACTGCCTCGATCAGGGGAGCTGTAGCAGCAAGCACCTGCAAACAGGGAGGCCATCTTTTTGACAAGAAGTCCAGCATCTTGGAAAGTAGGTGACTGTTCTCTCTCAGGGTCCCACTGTTTGAGTTAGGAATGCCAAGGCCACATGCTGTCTTCTGTCAACAAACAACTTAAAGGAATGAGTCACATCTGCAATACCTAATGCTGGAGCTGAGGCCAGGGCTCTTTTAATTTGTTTGAATGCTTCAGTTTCCTGCAAAGCCCATCTGATTATATCTCTTTCAGCTGTGGGTTTATTCAACATGTCATAAAGTGGCCTGGCCTTTTCAGTGTACCCACGTATCCAGATCCAGCAGAAACCAGCTGCCCCTAAGCACTCTTGCAGTCAGACTGTACAATGGAGCAAATGACTTCTTTTTCTCTGGACCTAAGTTTCAGAGCCCCTCCTCTAAATTGAATCCTGAATATCAGACCTCTTGTTTACAGATTTGAGCTTTCTTCCAAAAAACCTTACACTCAGTGTCATTTAAGTGGTGGAGGAGGACTTGAGTTCTCTCCCAGCAATCCTGTTTGGTGGGACTGCCAATCAGAATGTCATTGACATACTACAGAAGCGTGCTGTTAAATTCCCAGGGGGAATTTGGCCAGGTCAGCAGCCAAAGCTTGTCCAAACAACGTGGGAGAATTCTTCAAACCTTGTGGTCAGCAAGTCCACATGAGTTGTCCCTTTAGCGCTGTGTCAGGGTCCTCCCACTAAAAGGCATAAAGGAGCGGGCTGACAGGGGCTACCCACAGCTTTGAGAAGAAATCTTGTCCCAAGAGAGGAATAGGACATTCAGGCATGTACAGGGAGAATTGCTGGTGGTGGACTAGGTGCCTCTGGAGGTGGTGGTGGTAGCTCTGGCAGGTTTTGGTGTTCACTCACGTGTGGGAGTGAAAAGTCCTCATCAGGGTCATTAGGCAAGATGGGATAAATCTTTTTAGTCTTTGGAATCTCCTTGACAGGGAACTTGTGATATGACCCATCAGCTTTGACCACCAGGAGAATTCCTTTCTCTTTACAGGCACAGGCGTGGAGCCAAGTTGGAAGGCTCCAACACAGTTCAAGCCAGGAATCAATATAAGGAAATTGATCAGCGTAGTCACTTGGACTGCAATCTGTCATTTTTGTCCCAAACCTAGTAAACAATTTCTAAGCTTGGAGTTCCCTCTGGTGGCCAACCAGGGCATAGATGCAGCCACTCAACTTCGCAGAGAGCATGGAGTCTTGGAGGCTTCAATTTATTACATTGTCACCTGAAAATCCTTTCTTGAAATTCTTCAGCATACAGTAAAGGGGGATAACTTTACCCTGGCTTGTACCCATACTACCTAGTTCTCTGTAGTGTGTGTTGTGGGCCCTTGAACAATGTCACAACAGACAAAGGATGGGTGCCCCTCACGAATGAGACACCAAATGCTTGCTGCTTCTACCCACTTGCTGTGCAGGAACAAGAATCCATCCGGGCAAGTGTGACGTATAAACCCTGTACAAGGTCAGACCCCCATTACATAGGTTGACTTGCCTATATTGCCAATTAGAAGAGACTACAGTATCCCAGAGGTACAGCCCAATCAAGTTCTGTAGCTCTGAGCCCCCTGAGGGGCCTGCACCATGGAGCAACATGGAAGGACCTATTGCTTATGTCCTCTGTTGACAGTCTCCATACTTGGGCACAAGCACACAGAAGTTAAAGCATTCCAGTCCCCAATCCCTCTAGCAAAATCTAGCTGAAACAGAAACTGGCTATTCTGACTAGCACGAGGAGTGATTGGTTCTTCCTTTGTTTCACCAAGGAGACAGAGACTGACAAGCTTACTGAAGGATGTCCCAGGGCAGACCTACCTCGTCTCAGGTAGGAAGACTTGTCCTGAACCAGTCAAGTTCCATCTCCCTCTATGGGTATCTGCTGTCAGTCAGGGGCTCCTCATCCAAAACTACAAAAGACACTCTGAAAGCAGTCAGAGGGTGTGCCTGTCTTGTCTGCAGGTTGGAGATGAGTCTCTGCTGTGGCCAGCAGGCCTCCACCAAGGCCTCAAGGGGTCAACACAATGCTTCCCCAATCGAAGCACCAAGAAATGTTGGAGAAAACTGTGTAAGACCAGGTGGAAAATGCTTTGCACCAAGAAGTTTCAAAGGCAACTTTTATTTATGCCAGTGGGCTGATGAGGGGATCACTCCCCTAGTATATCAGCACTGGCTTAAAGTAAAACAACTTATATACTTTTTGTAAGCAGGAAGTACAAAACCGATAAAGGGTTAGTTTATAATTGGTTGCATACATTTTGTCATACGTTATCAGGCAGAAGCATTGGGGGTATGTTTAGTTAGAAGTGATCATTTATCATGAGGTAGGAAGATGAGGGGTCAGAGGCCAGGCAAGCAGACAAGATTTAGTGTGACCTTGACAGGACTAGTCTGTGTCTCACATAGGTAGGCCTTGAAACAGTTTAGAAAAACAAAATATGTGTACACTTCATTGTGCAGCTGGCCCGGTAGACCTGAGTCACTTATTTCTGAGTTACAGCTGCATAGTCAAGGTCAGCTGAGCCCGACTGCCCAATTATGAAGCTATAGTTTTAAGAATTTTTATTACCTTTATTCTTCATTACAATAAGACTTTTATACCAGAGTTGTTCTGGTGATTCTAGGAGGTAATTCATGTTCAGTGCTTAGCACAGACCTCAGCATATACTAAATGTTGAACAAATATCTTTTTGTTGTTGTTTTTCATCTCTCTCTGTCTCTCTGACCCCTCTTTTTCTGTTTGTACCCATAGCAGTTGCGTATCCCATCAAGTTATTACACATAGGCCTAACTCATTTGATTTAATGACCGTACCAAGGTGCATTCTTCAGCATGGAGAGGTTATGCCATATTTTGCCATTCCCCTGTTGCTGGAAATTGAGGTTGTTTCTGAGATTTCTTTTACCTTACCAAGCACACATTTAGTAAGCCTTTCACTGCCTTAAACACAAACAGTATGGCATGGTAACTAAAGATAAATCCTCTGGGGCCTCCACAGCCTAAACTGAAATTCTGACTCTGCCTGTGTAAATTGCAGTACATTGGGTAAGCCACTGTTTGTTTTTCCCCCCCTTGAGACAGGGGCTCACTATGCAGTCCACGCTGGCCTTGAACCTACTACAGAAGCCAGGCTGGCCTCAAACTCATGACAATCCTCTTGCTTCAGCCTCCTGATTGCTGGGATTACAGGCATACACCACCATGCCTGGCTTTGGGCCTTAGTGTCCTGATCTGAAAATGAGAAGATACCAGTACCTTCCTTATGAGGGAGTTACTTAGAAAGTGTTCAGTGAGACAGTCTGTCAAGCTTGTAGGGCAGGTCCTGGTGCCTTTGTTGCAGGTGATCTTTAAAACCCTAAGTTACTGGCAGGGCGCACAGGATGTGATGAAATTGTTATTGCTGGTGGAAACGGCACTCAGCATAGGTTTGTAGGGAAAGATGGTATCCCTAGGTAGAATTAGAGTAAGGACAGGCCCTTCTAGAGAGTGGGAGAAAAGCAGCCTCTGCACCCTTGAACAATAGACAGTTGTGTGTTTGTTGCTTATGAAGCAACAAACCAACCACCCAACGAGGAAATAATCTTCAGCCTGCTTGTGAAACTGCTGCACTTACCCTCGTTGGAGACTGAGCTATCTAAGTTGCTGACCACCAGGCTCTGAAGATAACACCACAGCTGAAGCAGCAAAGGACACAGGCTCTCACTTCAGTTTATGAGATTAAAACTGCAGCTGCAACCATGTGGCTCCTGCTGTAAATACCAACCTTAGAGATCCAACAGTTCTCTTAATTAGGAGGATTTACTGCCTTTGTTCTAACTTCTTTCGTGGGCTTTCATACCCTTCACTTTCTACATCCTCTGAATCTGCAAAAACCCAATAAATATGGGTGCTCCAAAGTAAATCTTGTCTTAGCTCCCAGAGAGTTTTGACTTTCCTGGACTACCCAAACTGTATTACATTGACCTATTTAAGCCTGAGCAGTAGCTCATTTTGGGAGATTGGGGGTAGGCCAAATCCCTGATACACTCCTGTGGTCTGAACATCCTGAACTGTTCCTAAACAGTGCGTTTTAACCACCCTGAGACAACGTATGACCCTGTACCCTTCACAACAAGTCCACTAACGATTTAAGTACAGACCCTGGGTTGGGGCAATGGAGACAGCTTTATCCCATAAAAATAGGATCATTGCCCTATGTCTAGGAGTTGCTCAGCTCTGGGGCCACCACTCTTTAGAGTGGTTTTGTACCATTTTCTTTTGCAATAAATTTACCTTTTGCTTTTTTTTTTTTCCTTTTTGTGGTACTGGGGATCGAACTCAGGACCCTGCGCTTGCTAGGCAAGCGCTTATTCCACTGAGCTATATCCCCAGCCCCTACCTTTTGCTTTGGCAGTAAATTTCCTTTTGCTTTGCACTGTGTCTCTAACTCCTCTCCTTCTTTCTATGTAGGAGAGACAAGCCTGGGAAATTTTGAGGGTGGGCTGGAGATCCCAGACCCACCAGATGCCACAGGTTTTCCATTCCTGTAGTCTGCGCCAAATCAAGTTAGCCTTTTCCAGTATCAAAGCTATTAGTCTTCACTCCTTTCAATGAGCTTCTGCATACAGTGCTATATCACAAACAACCACCAACAGACTGTTCTTGCCCAAACTTCAGTAGTTTAATAAGAATAGGTATTACTTAATTGAGAATATGAATTCATAAGCACATCTGGGTGAAATAATAAGACTATCTCATAAGTATTCATTGTATCTTATTTTATACATAGAATAACATCAGATTTTTGTGGTTTACATAAACATTGGTGTTCCATCTTGATTTATGCATGGTGTTTTTTAATGTGTGATATTCTTGAGTGTATATTTTTTCAGAAGTTACTAAAGAGATTGCAATAAAGATGGCCTTTGATTTATGATGGTTCTATGTACAAATAAACACATAGTGAATAAAAAATATACTTACTTGACCTATCAAACATAATAACTTGACCATGCAGAACACATTAGACTAGTAGTTTTTTACTTCCTTGAGTTTTTGGCTCATAAGCAATAGCAACTATATTGCTTACCCAGAGAAAGATCAAAATTCAAAATTTGATGTTTGATTTCTGCTGAATGTGTTACTTTCACACTACCATCAGTAAAGTGTTATAATTGAAACCATCATAAGTTGGGGACCGTTACTTATCAGTCATCTAATGTTGACATTTTATTCTTCCAGGTAAAATGTAGAAAACTTACCACTATTTTGGCTCCTTTATTCTCTCCTGCTCATAATGTAGTTCTATAAATATTTTCTTACATTGAGAATCATATCCGCCAACATTATAATTTTATTTCAAACTTCTAGCATAATTTTAAAAATCAGACAGCTACAGATGCAGTTCATTTGAATTGTGTTTCATGTACAATGTTCTGGACTTAATAAAAAAATACCACAAAACCTAAATAAAGTCAAATAAAAAATATATATATCCTCCTCATATCATGACCCATCTCTTTGAAGAAATTTTTCAAGTTTCTTTCTTTCTTCCTCCATCCCTCTCTCCTTATCTTTTTCTCTTTCTCTCTTTCTCTTTCTTTCTTTCTATCTGTCTTTCTTTCTTTCTTTTCTGTGATACTGAAGAATGAACCCAAAGCCTTCTCATTGGGCATATCCCAAGCCATTTAAAAAAAAATTTTTTTTTTGATGTAGGGTTCCACTGAGTTGCCCAGGCTTGGCTAAACTGGCAATTCTCCTGCCTCAGCCTCCCAAACTGCTAGGATTATAGGAACGTGCTACCACACTCAGGTACTTTTTCAGTTATTCTTCTAAGGCTAGTCTGCTTAGTGGCAAATTCTCTTACATATCCTTTTTCCAAATAACATCCTTTGGAAGTTTTAACAATACACTGTATTGTGATTAGAATTGGAATTGTTTTTGTAATTTCCTTTTTAGATTGTTCTGTGCTTTAGAGAGCTTAAGCCATTTTCATTTATGGTCATTTCAGAAAGGAAGGATTTCTGTCATTTTACTATTTTCTATAGTGTAGCTTTTTTGTTCTGTATTTTCTATATTAATGTCTTTGCTCAAGTTTTCATTTCTTCCCTTTGGAAGCAAAATGTTTAGATTTCTTTTTCATTTCCTTTTGTCTGTACTAAATAAGATTTTTCCATGTGGCTATCATGGGGCTTTTCCTTGTGGTTACATTTGGTGTCATAACATTATAACTTTAATTTGAATTTTTTGGTTTTTGAGACAAGCTGTTGCTTTATAGTTCACACCAACCTTGAATTCACTGTGTGTCCCAGGTTAGCCTTGCACTTATAGCAATCATCCTGTCTCAGCCTCCCAAGTGCCGATATTATAGGTTTGTACCCCCCATGCCATGCCTTCTAATTTGAATTCATACCATTGTAATTTCAGTAAGATAGAAAAACCTGCCCCTTTTCAAGTCTGTCCCTGCCCCACTCCTTTCTGGTAGAACAAAATTACTTCTTTACATATTGCATAACCCAAAAGAAAAATAATTTCCCTAATGCATCAGTTTCTTAAATTATATAGAAAACAAAATAGGAGTTACAAACCAAACTTAACAATAATATTAGATTTTGTATTAATAATTGTTTCAAAAAGGGTCAGTGTTTCAGAAAAACCCAGTGCCAGTGCACCAGAACTAGACATCAAAGTCAAAAGTGCTATGACTGAAGAAGTAGATGGCAAACCAGAATTGTACAACATTGAGTTTATCAGGAACATATAGGCAGAAGTATATCTGTGAGAGCAGCAAGACATCCTAGGCAGAAGAGAAGATTTCTACACAAAGGTAGCCCTTAGCCAACTAGAATGTACCAGGGCATTATCAAAAACTATTAACATATCGTGTCACTTAAAGGCAGGTTAGACATTAGTTCCAAAAAAAAAAAAATGCTTGGCTATTGTAATAGCAAGATGGTGGCTATAACTGTCATGGTATAATCACATCAATTTTGATCCCTATGTAACTCATATAGCAAAGAAAAAGTACTAATATTCCATGGTTACAATAATACTAGCTTTTATACTTACCCATGTATTTAGTTGGATTGAAATCTTTATTTCTTTATGACTTCATATGATGTCAAATGGAATTTCTATTTTTAATTTTGGAGGAATGTCCATACTGATTTCCATAATAGATATACTAATTTCCGTGTTCAACGACAGTACAGAAGCATTCCTTTTCCCCTACAGCCTCACCATCATTTTGTTATTATTTGACATCTTGATGATACCCGTGTTTTCTGTAGTGTCCTTTCATTTTTCTGTTCTGGACTCCACCGGTCATTTCTTACAAGGTATGTGCAGTAATGAATCCCTTTTATCAGGTTAATAATACCCCTTAGTTACTGAGGGCTGATCAGGTCCACAATCTCCCAAACGAGTGTACAGCAAAGGCTAAATGAAAAGAGGCAAATGGACTGATTTCAGGGCTCCAGGAGGATCAAAGCTCCCTCACAGAATTCGAGATTCTCTCAGGGTTAAGACCAAGACCTTCTCTGTGTAGCTCATACTGATTTGGTTATCAGAAGAAGGCAGAGGAGTACTCTAGAAGAGTGGAATTACTCAAGGACTTCTCCAAGTAAGGTATTAAATTAATGCTTACTAAGGATTAAGTTAATCCACCCTGGAGTGAGATGCCTGAGGCTGTAGTCTTTATCTAGTTGAGACTGGATCCAGATGTCCCTGGCTGTGATCTTGTTTTATCCTTTGAGGCTTTCTGACTTCATCTGTCGTTATAGGTTTTAGTAGGGATTAGTGACTCACAGAGGTTCACATACTATGAGTCCATCACTCATCTTCAGACAAGGAGCCTGGGCCTTGGACAGATTCACATGAAAAGCCCATTTGTTAAATTAAGTCCTACTCAGGGCTGCTTCCTAGTGGTCCCCATTACACCTTCACTTTTGTTTGTTTAATCTTCCTAAATAAAAAAATATATATATTCCTCATTTGAAAGACATTTTTGATACAAATAGACAAATAGACATTTTTTATTCCTGACAGTTTTTTCTTTTACACTTTGATTATATTGGCTGGGTTATTTATCTTTCCATTGCTGTGACAAAAGAATACCTGATATAAACAACTTAAAAGGAGGAAAGGTCTGATTTGGCTCATGGATTCAGAGATTTGTCTTGCTGCCTGGGCAGGTGGAGAGACATTAAATGAAAAGGAATATGCAATGGAGATTTGTTCACTTTATCTCACCTAGGAAGCAAAGAAGTAGAGAGGAAGTAGCCAGAACACTAGTAACCCCTTTAAGGGCAAGACCTCCATGACCTAATTTCCTTACTCTAAACCCAACTCCTAAATGTTCTAGAATCTCCCAGTGGTACCACAGGATGGCAAGGAAGCCTTCAACACATGACGTTTGGGGGACATCCTATAGAAACCGAGACTGGCACAGAGCTAGAGCAGACCTTCTGACATGAGAGAAGTCTTGGGCGGCGGGTAGCAGGCTGCCTAGCAAACCAAGGCAGCCTCGAGCTGAGCAAAACTCTTTTTCAGGGTGAGTGTCGGTGGGCTAGAATAGCCGGAGCAGGGGAGGGGTGGTGGTGGTGTCTGTGGGTCAGAACAGTCTGAGCAGGGTGGGTTGGGCCAAAACAACCCAAGCAAGGTGACTGTCAGAGTCCTGCCAAAGTGGATGACGGAGGGTTTGGCTTTTGGGGCCTGAGAGGAACTGAAGTGGAACAGGTAGGGGAAGGAGAGAAATATTGAGAGTTAAAGTTTTCCCACAAGGGGGCTGGCTGCCTCTTGACTTATCAATATCCATAACCTAAATATAACACTGGCCAACTGCCTTCTTGTACATAACAACTCTCAATTGTTTTTGCATCCCCTTCCACTATCCTCTCCTCTCCCTTAAGTGCCGTCTCCTGGCACACTTCCTATTTACAAAACAGCTTCCTGTTTCCTGTTATCTTTTATTTTGCTCTTTAATTTATTTATATTTTGGTTTTCTCACAAATGTTTCTGACTTATTTCACTTAATATTATGGTCTCAAAGTACATCCATTTTCTCACAAATGACTCAAATTTATCCTTTAGAGTAGTACTTCTACATGTATAAATACACTTTCTTTATCCATTTATCTATCAATGCACATATACACCACTTCCAAGATTTAGTAAATATGGATATACATGTATCACTGTAATATAACGTCTTTAATTTTTCAGGAGGACACCTAGAAGGAGAATACTGGGTCGAATGGACTTTCTAATTTTTACTTTTTGAGGAATGTCCATACTGATTTCCATATACTAATTTACATATTCAACAACAATGTAGAAGCATTCCTTTTCCCCTGCTGCTTCACCAGCATTTTGTTGTTATTTGACATCTTAACAAGATGGAATCTCAGTACTGTTTTAATGTCCATTTCCCTAATGGCCAGCAATGTTGAACATATTTTCATTTACTTGTTGACTATTTGTACTTTTGAGAAGTGTCTGTTCATTTCAGTTGCCTATTTTTTGATTGGGTTTTTTATTTGGAGGGTTCTAATTTTTTGGCTTTTATACTACATTCATGATATTAGTTCTCTAAGGTATTGCTGGCAAGATTTTTTTCCCAGTTCTGTAGGTTGTCTCTTCACTCTGTTGATTTGATTATTTCCTGTGTTGTGGCGAAGCTTTTAAATTTGATATTATTCTCTTTATTGAGTCTTCATGTTGTTTCTTATGCAATTGGGGTTCTGTTCAAAACATCTTTACCTACATCTTTTTCTTTTGGTACTGGGAATCGAACTCAGGACCTCATGCTTGCCAGGCAGTCATTGTGCCACTGAGTTAAATCCCCAGCCCTACCTACAGCTTATAACATCAGGAGTTTTACCTATTTTATCTTCCAGCAAGTTGTGTTTCTGTTTTAGAATTTAGATCTTCAATCCATGTTGATTTTAGTTTACTACACTGTGACAGATAATGGATCTAGATTCAGTCTAAATGTAGATAGCTAGTTTTCCCAGCACCATTTGCTAAAGAGGCTATTATTCTTTTAATGTATGTTTTGACCAGTTTTTCAAAGATCAAGATTGCTGAATGTGCTGGAATTGTTTCTGAGTCCTTAATACTGTATAACTGGTCCACATGTCTGGTTTTGCACCATACTATGATGGATTAACAGGGGTCAACTAACACCCAGTTGAATTGAATTAGTGTGATGCTGGGTGTGGAAGGCCTACTTGAGGATTGTCACCAACAGCATAAAAAGAGAACTGGAGGGGAAGATGGTGTGCTGTTGATTCTCCTGGAGAAACTTGTCATGCTGGCTTTCCTGATGTGAGCTTAGCTGTTCTGATCATCAGAGGAGCTCAGGACCTCACTGTTGTGGAGGATGGCTATGGTTCACTTTGGAGGAGCTCTGGTTTAGTTTGAACATCATTTCCTGGCTCCATTGCAGATCCCTTAGCCTGCTGCCACAGATCCTTCAACCTGCTGGCACAGACTTTCTAGCTCCCACCTTTGAACATTCCCTGTGCAGATCCTTGATACAGACTTGCACGAGACATTGTCTTGAGATCTAAACCTCCAGCTGGACTCTTGGAGGACACTGCCATGGGCTCTAGGTCTTTAGCTGGCTTTTGCAGGGCATTGCCATGAGATCCAGGCCCTTAGCTAGATTCTTTGGGTCTCTAGTGTGTGGAGCAAACTCCTGTACTCTTTGGGTGAATATTATAAAATAATCCTATGAATTATGTGTCTTATGTTAAATCTTTTTCCTTATAAACCCCAACTACAACACATAACATTCTATTCTTATAATCATGTAGCTTTCTAATATAACTTGAAATCTAGAATGTGGTGCCTCCTGCTTTGTTATTATTGCCCAGGATTGCTGTAGCTATTCTGGACCTCTTCTGATTCTATATGAATTTTAGATTTTTTTCTCTAGTTCTGTGAGGAAAACTGTTGGTATTTTGACTGGGATACCTCTGTATCAGTTTTGAAAGTATGGCCATTTAGACAGTATTAATTCTGCCGATCAGGGGCTGGGGATATAGCTCAGTGGAATAAGCGCCTGCCTAGCAAGCACAGGGTCCTGAGTTCGATCCCCAGTACCGCAAAAAAAAAAAAGATTACAGGCGTGCGCCACCATGCCCAGAAGCTCGCTGTCACGTCTCTTCATGGTAGCCAATTCTATGCTATAGGGTGCATTTGTATTTTTATTTTTCCTTCCGTTTTCTTGCTTTTACTTGACCCAGGCTCGCTCTGTAGAGCCTGCTTTTTCTCTACGTTCCGTTTTTTCCTTACCTTTAATAAATGTGAAACTTTAACAGTGAAAAAAATAATAATAATAATTCTGCCGATCAAGAAACAGGGTTTCTTTTTCCATTTCATGATTTCCTCTTTGATCTGCTTTTTCAGAGTACTGGGGTTTCATTACAGAATGTTTCATTTCCTCTGTGTTATGGTTTGTGTCTGGATGTCCCCACCAAAGCCTGATGCAATCATGGAGTGTATGACTGATCTATGGTCCAATGCTGGGATTATGGGTGTGAGTGCCACACCCACCCTGGGGCAGGTAGTTTACATATACTGTAAGGGAGGGGAAAAGGCTTGCTCTTCCAGCTGCCACTCCTCCCTTTTGTTCTTGTTGCTTTTGTTATCTTCCACTGCCATGAACCATTGCCCTCTTCCATATGGCCACACTGCCTTAGAGCGAGCAGAGTATGGACTGGAACCTCCACAAAGAGTGAGCTAAATAAACCTTTCCTTCCTTAATTTTGGGCATTTGATATTTTGTCTGAGCAACAAGAGAAAAGTAACCAAGTCACTTGGTTATGTTAATTCCTAAATATTTAATCTTTATTGCTGCTATTGTGTATAGTGTTTTCCTAATTTCTTGAAGAGTTCATTATTGGTGTACAAGAACACTCTTGTTTTTTATTGATACTATCCTGCTACCTTGCTGAATTTATTAATTCTTCAAGTCTTTTGGTAGAGTTTTTGTGTCTTTTATATAAAGGATCATGTCATCTGTGAATAAAGATAGTTTGATTTCTTTCTTTCCTGTACATATCCCTTTTCTTTCTTTCTCTTGCCTGATTGTTTTGGCAAATGTTTTTAGTACTGTACTGAACAGGAGTAGTAATAGAGGAAAATCTATTATGATGTTGCCAGTAGGTTTTTCATAAGTGGCTTTTATCAGGTTGAAATAAGATCCTTCAATACTTCTTCAGGTTTTTTTTTTTAAATCATAAATGGATTCTGTCAAAGACTTTCCTACATCTATTGAGATAATTATGTGATTTCTGTCCTTGCTTCTGGTTATGTAGTATACTATATTTATTGATTTGGAGACGTTAAACTATCCTTGCATCCCTGGGATGAAGACTACTTGGTCATAATATATGATCTTTTTCATGATTTGTTGGATTCTGTTTACCACTATCTTATTGAGAATTTTTGTGTCTAGGTTCATTTAAAAGTACTTTTCTTTTTAAATTGGGTCCTTGTCTAGTTTTGGAATCAGGGTAATACTAGCTTTCAGGAATAAATTTAGAAGTACTCCTTGTGTTTTAATTTCACTAAAGAGTTTGAAAAGTATTATTATATCCTCCCTGAAGTTTATGTAGAATTCAGTGGTCTGAGGGGCATGGTGGTGCATGCCTGTAATTCCAGCAGTTGGAAGGCTGAGGCAGGAAGACTACTGCAAGTTTGAAGCTAGCCTGGACTACAAAGTGAGTTCAAGGCCAAACCTGAACTGCATAGTGAGACCCGATCTCAAAAAGACAAAAAAATAAAAAAGAAAAAAAGAAAAGAAAATTTAGCTGTCAGTCCATCATCCAATTGGGGCTTTCCTTAGTTGGTATTTCTTTTATTACTGCTTCAATTTAATTGTTTGTTATTCTATTTAAGAGTAGGAAAATGTGTTGGGTAAAAGAAATATGGAATAGGAAAGTGGAATAGCAATAGCTCCTGAGAGACCAGAGGGGTCCCAAAGGGGTTGCCTCATTGCTTGTTGATTGTTGGGAGCTTTTATGTCTTATTTATTCAGTTTTCATGTGTATTGGTTGGTATCTGTGACAGTTTGCAACTCAGATGTTCATAAATCAGGGATTACAAGTGTGTGCCATCACACCTGGCAGTTCCTTGATTTAAAAAAAAATTGGGGAGGTGTTTTTTATGACAAGGTCTCAGTTTTTAGTTCACAGTGGCCTTGAACTCACTATGTTGCCCAGGTTGGCTTTAAACTCATAGCAGTCTTCCTACATCAGCCTCCCAACTGCTAAGATACAAGTGTGTGTCACCACACCCAACCCTAATTCCTTGATTTCTTCTGTCCCCTTTGAGTACTTAGGAGTGTGTTATTTAATGTCTGAGTGTTTGCAAAATTTCTTTGGCTTCTTTTGCTATGTATTTAAGTACTCTGTGATCTATCCATATACATGTGATTTTGATTTTTTTGTATTTATTTTCATGCAATTTACGAAGTAGTACTTGGTCTATTTTAAAGACAGTTCTGTGTGCTGCTGAGAAGCATGTATATTCTGTTGTAACAGGGTAGAACACTAGATATCTGTGACAGTTTGCAACTCAAATGTTCCTAAGTCAGAGACATTATATCATTTTCAAACCTGAGGTGCATGGTGTTTTGTCTTATACTATTCTCCTGCTTTCAGTCTCTCTGCATATATCTCACTCCCAGTGCCTGGTAAGGAGGTTAGAGTGATTGTGCCTAATCTATCAGTCAGACCACCACAAGGCCAGCTCCTTCCCTCAGTCCAATATTCTCCCAAGATGATGTATACACTGCATCCGGGGGCAGGGTTAGGGTGCAGTTACCCAGTAGTGGTCCAGTGAGTGTCCCCTCATACACCCCTGGAACACTGGATGCACCCATAGTGAGATAGTCCTTTCTTCTTTCTCCTATAAGATCAACTTCCATATTAAAATAGGATCATACCTTTACCTTTATGTCTTTAACCTTGGTTACCTCCTAAAACAGATTTTTTTTTTCGGTACTGGGGATCGAACTCAGGACCCTGCGCTTGCTAGGCAAGCGCTTATTCCACTGAGCTATATCCCCAGCCCCCTCCCTTTTTTTTAAAAACAGCTTTTTTTTTTCGTAAGAGGGAGAGAATTCTTTTTTTCTTTTTCTTTTTTTTTTTTTGCGGTACTGGGGATCGAACTCAGGACCCTGTGCTTGCTAGGCAAGCGCTTATTCCACTGAGCTGTATCCCCAGCCCTTGGTTACCTCCTAAAAGCCCTGTTTCAAAATATAGTTACATTGCAGATTAAGGCATGAATTTGAGCAATCAGTCACAACCACAGAATATCCATGTATCCCTAACATACACATTTTAGTTTTTAATGCTATTCACCATTAGATAGAAACAAGATTCTGTGACTGGGTTCTGTAAAACAATAAATGAGATAGGTCTGTAGCCTCTTGAATTTGGGGGAAAAAGGAGTCCATGTAAACTAGGGAAAATTCAGCAAAGATAAAGGGGAACATAAAAATGGAAACAAATGCTAACGTTTTATATTTTTGACAAAACATTTTTGGAGGGAGTTACAGTAAAAATAAGAACAATAACTAAGCAACAATTATGTAATGGCAGGGCTGGGATATAGCCAAGTGGAACAAGTGCCTGCCTGGCAAGCGCAAGGTCCTGAGTTCAATCCTCAGTACTGCAAAAAAACCACAATTATATAATGGCTTATTGGAGTAGCAGTCTGGAATGCTAGTTCATAATAAAGTCAATGGAAAATGTTAACATCATGTTCTCAAAATATAGGTGTAATTAAAAACAGGAAACAATAAGGATACATTTTATTCATTTATCGCTTCATTAATGGCTTCAAAAATTAAGTGCTAGGGCCAGCCATGGGGGCACAGGCCTGTAATCCCAGCACTTGGGAGGCTGAGACAGAAGGATCGTCGCAAGTTCAAGACCAGCCTGGGCTACAAAGTGAGCTCAGGGGCAGCCTGAACTTCATAGTGAGACTCTGCCTCAAAAAAAAAAAAAAAAATTAAGTGCTAACCTCATATCTGTTTTGTTCGTGATTAATTTTTATACCTATATACAGATTGAATAGCTCATATTTTCAAATTTCCTTAAGTTGGAAAGGAATAAAAACTCACAAATTCAGAAGTCCTCCTAGAGTGTAACACCAACACAGAGGAAAATTAATCAGCACTTGATAGTAACAGAGTAACAGTGCAGAGTAGTGTCCAAGAGTAAACCAGCAGGGGCCATCACATAAAACTCCACGTTATCAAACATACAAAATAAAACTCCTCATAAAAGCTTAAAAACAGATTCATTCTTACTGTGTAGGAAATATCCTCCAATTACATATTTTATAAAACTTATTAAATAAAATACAATTAAGGAATACTTACAGAAACATAGTTCAACATAACCAGTGATGAAGTAGTTAATACTAATGATTGTGCAAAACTTCAGAGTACATAAACTAACACACCAACTTAAAATAGAATAATAGTGCCATCAACTTACCTAAATATAAAAGTTAAATTTTCTAATAAAAATCTAAAAACCTGTGGTTCGTGATCTTACTTGATTGAATAACCTCATCATCTAATTTTGAAGTCATGTGAGACTACTAAAATCAAAGAAGGTGTAAATTTATTGGGGTAGGTGTTTGAACACAGGTTCTCATACATGCTAAGCAAAAGACCAAAGAAAGACTTCTGATTACTGATCTGCCCAAACCTAGTAAGCAACTGTGAAAGAAGATAAAAAGAAAAATTGTAAGAATTGATTTAAAAAAAAAATAATTGAACCCATGGTAATACATAGTTGTAAATCTGCTTAACAAACTTAAGAGACTGGGAAATTTTAAGAGACAAATTAGTAGTTTTCTTTAGATATTTTAAAGGGATCCTTTTGAAAGGGGCAATACTGGAAAATTAACCTAGGGCCTTCATACTGAGCTACATCCCAGCCTCTTAAAAATTATTTTTGTTTTGGATGGTTTTGCTACCCTCCCTACATCTGGGCTCAATCCTCCTGCCTTAGCCTCTCAGAGTGCTGCTGGGATTATAGGCCACCACATTCATCTTAAAAGTATTCCTGGGCCAGGAATATAGGTCAGCGACACAAACGCCTACCCTGGCAAGTGTAAGTCCTAAGTTCGATTCCTGTTACCAAAAAAACAAACAAAAAAAGTATTCCTATTATACAACCATTGTTAATTTCCTGTCATTGTTTTTTGGAATTCTGTATCATTTCTATTGTTTTTGTGTTGTTTTGTTTTTGTTCTCTTTTTTTAAAAAAAAAATCCTATTATTTTAATTTTGGCTAGTACTACCTGAAAGTGAAAAGGCTTCTTGAAGGAATTGTTTTGTCATATACAAATCTGTTGTTAAAACAAAATAGAAATTTAAAAAGAATCAACAATTTTATGAAAAGGAAAAGGAGATTACACATCTACAAATAAAACCAAAGCAATATGTAACGAAAATTGCACAAATAATTCACTGCCAAAAGATTTATGAACCATTTTGTATCTAGTTGGGAGTTCTTACTCCATAGAGGAAGATAAATACATTTTATATATAAACAGAGAATGCAAAAAGGTGTTTGAGTAATATTACATTCTTTAAAAGTAACAACAAAATATCAAAACATAAACACAAGAAGTTATTGTAAAGAAAACATGCCAGAACAAAAAACTCACATAAAGAAATTCAAATCACTAATAATTGGGTGAACATATTTCAGAAATGGATGAATAAGGACTACCCTGTTAGTAAATAAATGTTAACATAAGGATAAAAATTGGCAATATCTAACAGAAATGAATATATTACCCATGATTAAAGAATTGTATTTCTAAATACAGAGTGGCCATTACACAGATTTTAGAAATATTGAATCCCTTTAATTATCTTATTAAATCCACAGATTTTTCCACTGAAAATCTGAAATAAAGAGCCTTCATGTACTGATTTCATTCAAATGACTTCCCACCAGTATACATTTTCTGATGACAACGAAGATACTAAGATAGTCGCACTAAAGGCATTAGTATATTCCTTACATTCTAGTGCTTCTCACCCCTATGAATTCTTTGATGTTTTGAAAAGGATGAACTATGTCTAAAAGCCTTCCCACATGCCTTGCATTCATAGGGCTTTTCTCCAGTATGAGTTCGTTGATGTTCCCTAACAGCTGAGCTTTGTCTAAAGGCCTTCCCACATACCTTACATTCATAGGGTTTCTCACCACTGTGTACTCTCTGATGTTGAATAAGGAATGATGTAAGTCTAAAGAACCTCCCACACTCCTTACATTCATAAGGTTTCTGACCACTGTGAATTCGTTGATGTCGGGTAAGTTCACTACCTAGTCCAAATGCTTTTTCACATTCTTTGCATTTATAGGGTTTCTCACCAGTATGGATTCTCTGATGTCTAGTGAGAGATGAACTATTTCTAAACACCTTTCCACATGACATGCATTCATAGGGTTTCTTATTTGTATGAATTCTCCAATGTTGAGCAAGTTGTCTACTGACGCCAAAAGCCTTTCCACATTCCTTACATGTATAAGGTTTCTCGCCAGTGTGAATTTGGTAATGTTCAATAAGCTGTGACTTAATTCTAAAAACCTTTCCACAGTGTATACATTTGTATGGTTTCTCACCAGTATGAATTCTCTGATGTTCAGTAAGCTGTGAATAAAACCTGAAGTCCTTGCCACATTTCATACATCTGCAAGGTCTGTCTTCACTATGAATTTCATGATGTCTTATAAGTTGTGTGTATATTCTGAAGGATTTCTCACAGAAGCTGCATTTATAGGGCCTTCCACCATCATGAATTATTTGAAAAGGAGCAATTTCTACAGCTCTTAAGTTCTTCCCATATTCTTTACATGTATAGTACATACCATGACTATGAATGTTCTGGTATGCATTAACATCTTCATAAATACTAAGTGTATCACCACAGTCCATATATTTACAAGATTTTGGCCCAGTACAAATATTCAGTTGTAGTGTATGTGAATTATCTAGCCCAAAGGATTTGCAACATTCATTACATTCACAGGTTTTCTCACCAGTTACTATTCTCTGATATTGGTCACAGTCTGAATTATAATCAAAGACTTTCCCATATTCTTTACAGTCATAGGGCTTCTTACTGGGATCCATTCTCTGTGGTAATGTGACACATTTATGATTTTTACAATTGGGTTCTTTGTCTGAGATTATTTTTATTTGATTGAAACATCCCCTTTTAAGTCCATGTACTTCAATCTTACTTTTGCTTTGCCAGTCATTTCTGAAAATGGAGCTGTCAAGGTCAGCAAATCTGGTGCGTTTCATTACTTCCAAATAAGAGTCACTACTTTGAATAATGCCCTTTCCTATAAATGAACTCTCTCTCTCATACCTGGTCTCCAAATCTGAAAAGAAGGAAAAAATAATTTTATTTTTCATGTGTCATAAAAATAAAGAGCAGAACAAAGTAATTTATCTTAAGTGAATGATTAAAACAGTGTTATGAAATTTGGAGAAAAGATAGCTCAGAAAATAACAATGTAACAGGATTGTGAGATTTATAATAAGGAAAACATTATTAAATCAATAGGTTTGAAACTTAATTATGGACCATCACGTTGTAAGCTTACTGATAAGTACTGAGGTTCAGAAACAAATCAAGATAAGCTAAATTAAAATTCTGTATATATAGAACTGGACATTAGCATAATGCATGCTAGATTGTGACTCTAGTACTCAGTTATAGCCCCAACTATTTTTTTTCTTTTTTCCTACAATAAAATAAAAACCCCTTACCCATAGATAAAAGGTGCTGCTCATAAGAGCTCATTTTTACCCACTTCCCCTCTTGTTCTAATCGTCGCAGTGTGCAACCATGGCAGTGCAGAATATGAAGGATTACTTAGAAACAAGACTTAGTTCAGTCACTGAGAGGCCCAGAGGGGCTGTCTTAACCAAGAGCGCCCACATTAGGGAGACTCCTAGGAGAAGTCTCAAGAGAAGAACTCAACACCTTTTATGTAAAATATGTGTGTATGTGAAAAAAACAGAAGAAAAGCAGTTTGGGCAAGGAACTGCCTCAAGGATAGGTAATTTTTCTTGGAGGAAAGGTGAAGGACAACAGCCAAACACAAAACATGTTTCATTAATCTGAACTTCATGTTCAACCATTTCCTTCTCACAGAACCTGTGTGCTTTTGCTGTGCAGTTTAACCATTCACTTCTTAGCCAACTCCCCCTATATCCAATCTCATTTAGAGCTACTCACAGGATGTCTCATTTTTCATAAATAAACTCTATATGCCAGGTCCTTTCACTGTTCATGTCTAGAAGTTAACTGTCAGGTAACCCTAAAGTCAGTTCATTTTTATATATCTCTGGTTCCTTGCCCATGTCATATCCATTTGCTCAACTGTGTATTAATAATTTTTTCTTTTGTTATATACCATTAATTTCCTTATTCTTTAAAATCCACAAGGACTTTTCAGCACTCTGGGAGGCTCAGGCTGAAGGATTATAAATTTGAGCCTAATCTGAGCAATTTAGGAACTTACCAAGACTCTATCTCAAATAAAAGTAAAAAGAAGGGCTGGGGACATAGCTCAGTGGGAAAGCTGCAGGTGCTGTCCAATCCCCTGTACTTCCAAGACAAAGAAGCAAAACAAAAAACTTGAAGGATAAATATTTTCCCACTATACACAAGATATACTGTATCCTGTTGTCCTTACACATACCTAGCTATTGATTGATCAACTGATAGATACATACATATTCTCTATTTAGTTGTTTGTTACATAGGTCAACTACCACTATGTAAATTCATGAAAGCAGACTGTTTTTGCTCTTCCTTGTTCACCACTATGACAAGACAGCACAATAATCTGTTTCAGTGTAGACAGTACACTCATAAATTTACCCAGTGATGCCAAGTTGCTACAGTTCTCCATCATCACATCCCAGTATAAATTCCTCTGAGCAGAATCCAGATATTCCCACTCCTCCTGAGAGAAGCTGATGACTATATCCCCAAATGTCACCAATTCCTGAAATAATAAACCCAGGTAAGATTGCAGTTATTACAGATAAAGTTGAAGGAAACATTTTTGAGAAAGAAATAAGAAATTTAAAAATTGCATTACGAAGAGGGAACAAATAAACAAATAGCCTGGGAGACAGAAGCCTATGCCATGAGAAGTAAGGAAATTAGAACTGCCAAATTAGACTCCATATGTCTTTAAGGAATCCGAAAGCATGGTGGCTTATGCAGTAATCTCAGAGACTGAGACAGGCTCACAATTTCAAGCCCAGCTTGGGTAACCTTGGGTAACCTTTAGCAGCACCTTGTCTCAAAGTTTAAAAAGGGCTGGGCATATTGCTCAGTGAAAAGGGCCTGAGTTTAAACCCTAATCCTGAAAAAAAGAGAAAGGAACCCACTTGATTTGGAGAAGTCTTCCTGTGTACTGTAGCTTTCTATAACTAGCCAAACATGGAAATTAATCATCTGTTTACAAATTAAAAGAAGTACAGCACATGCTGTATGCTGCCTCATCAACTATTAATAAAGCTGAATTTCTATACTCTCATTGCCCTGTTCAAGAAAAATATCTCTTAGAACACAGAGTGGGAACAAAATTTTAAAATTTCTTGTAGCCAAGTTTATCACTGTGGATCATTTTAGATTTTAAGTAAGAATTACTACTTCTGATGACAGTATTTAGTAAATACTTTTTGTAGTTACAGAGTAGTCTATTTGTTGAAAATATATCCACCTTACATTTAAGTCATAAACCTTTGAAGAAGTCTTCTCAAATTCTGGAAGCCTAGAATCATCGTTTTGTATGAGTTAAGGCCAGTCAACTCAGGTCTATGGAGAAGTACAGAGTTTAACCCTATGGCATTAAACAGATCCATCTGCTCTTATTCTCTACACAAAAATATGTTGGGAAAAAATACAGGAATTCCATTCCTATTCTATTTCCTCTTGACAAAAGACATATGAGTACTGAATATTATTATTATTGAGTACTGAATATTGACTATTTGGAGAAGACAGGCACACAGAAGGGATAGTTTCCTATTTGACTCTAGCTTTCACTAGAAAATGAAAAAAAATGAGTATGGGTTTATTAGAATTGTATAGGAACATTCAGAAAAAGGAAATATTCAGAAAAAAAGAAAAAATACTTACATGGTCCATGATTATAACTGTTAAGAATTAATTGGTCGGGAAATTCCACTCTGGCAAAACAGTGTAAGGAGGTCCATGGACATGCTCCACAGTGCAACTAATATAATAACAGCAAAAAAAACTTAAGGTCTCCAGAAATGGCCCTAGGAACATACAGCAAGTAAAACATTGTAAAGTCTATACTATATAAACCAAACTTGTGCTGTCTTTTGTCCATCTGACCTTATTGAGAAAAAGACCGTAGTGCAGACTGATACAGCCAAGGACACAGGTTTCCTCACTACTTCTGAACCCTTGCTCCTAATCACCTGGTTATCTTCCTACAAGGGTTAGAACATCATGATTTCTCATCCTTCCCTGGTTGCCTGGTTGTGCAGCCAAGGGAAGGATAGGGGGTTTCCCTTCTGGACGACCTCCATACACAAAATGTGGCCTTTACCTGGGTGCAGAATTTCTGAGAATGCCACAGTTCCAGTTGCTTTGCCTTGGCTCACTGAGCACGAGTTGCATGTTGCATGCCAAGACAGGCAAGCCCTAGATGGCTTGACTCCACCATCTACCAAGCACTGAGTTCTCAGAGCAGGAGAATCGCTCGGAAAAGTGCATGCCATTGTCCCTGCTGTACACAAAAGCTGTAGCTGAGAAATTTTGTCCAGGGGAGAAGCAGGCCAAAAACAGAGAGCTCAAATGACTTGCAACAGAATGTGAAGAGCTTGTCTAAGAATACTATCAAAAATAGTGAAAACTTGGGTCAAAGAAAATTTAGACTGATAGAGTAACTGGAGTTGTACATACATGCTACATTACAGGCTGACTAGTTTGCCCAAAACCAGAACACCTAGGAAGACATTTTCTACTACAAGAGCAACCTGAAACACTGACCTTAGGAAGTATCGCTTCAACCATGCCCCGATTTGACTGCATTAGAATGTGAAACAGTACATGCGCCCGGACACTACTAAAAACAATAAGGCCATGAGTCACAACTGGTGGCATTTAATAATAGAGTGTGTTCAGGGGGAAGAAAGACAGCCCTGTCCAAAACAAATTGATCTGCAGGTGACTGTCGTAACAGCCATGATATACTCCCTAAGGGATAACATCAGAGGTTTTTCACTATGGTGGGTAAAGACTTCACTAAAATAGTATAGCCACCGCTGTGGGCCCCGCGGCTGCGCTGCTGTGGGCTCCACTCAGGGCACCTCATGGACTGGACCTGCTCCCACCCATAGCACGACAACAGGGTGGAGCCGGGCGGTCCGCTGTGAGCATATGTGCTTTCCCACCTCCAACCATGGCAGTTTGTATACACCCCTGTATGTTATAGTATAGTCTGAGGCAGCTATATCTCTTCCCAAGGTGAGAGTCCGGGGGTATAGATAAACCCAGGAGTACAGTTATTATCACAGGGAAGATAACTGATA
>PVLD010015885.1:32567-47057 GCA_004027595.1 Dinomys branickii
GCAAATTCCCTACTATCTTCTCTATAATTTGGTATTTCCTTTAATGTTTTTGTGTTAACTAATGTGAAGATAACTATGTAATACAACATCCAGTTCTAATTCCCTACTATATTCTGTATAACTTTGTATTTTCTGTATTGTTTATGGCTTTTCTGGTTCATATGTCTCCATTCTTTTGTCTTTAAAATAAAATAAAATAGTATAGCCAGTCACTAAACAAGAACCCCATCAAACAAAAGCAACCATTCTTGGGGTAAAGGGATAGGAACAAAAGTACCAGAGTTACAATAATTGTCAAAATCCCCCACTTTCTACCAAAAAAAATTGAAAGTAAAAGAAACAAAGTACTAGAAAATAAGCAGGCAACAGAAACGGCTTGTGAAAGTGACCAGACTTGACAGGCAAAGAGCAAAGTAGTCAAAGGGTGCAGGATGCAGCTCAGGGTTTGATCCCTGATACTGCAAAAAAACAAAAAAATCTGTTAAACATCTTGAAATTTTGGAATTAAAATGTGTAACTGAAATGAAAATTTCCCTGAAGGAACTCAATGGCAGATACAAACTGGCAGAAAAATTAGCAAACCAGAAGATGGATTATAGATTTTGTAAAAAGAACTAAAAAAAAATAGTGGGAAAAAAAGAACCTCAGAAAAACATGAAATATCATTAAGCATACCACGATATGTGTAATAGTAATACCAGAAGAGGAAGAACAAGCAATAAAAAGTTTCAAAGGAACAGTGGGCAAAAATGCCCAAATTTATTGAAAAAATATTAATGTATACATCCAAAAATCTAAATGATCAAGCCGGATAACTGCACTATTAAAAGCAATTATAGGGGTTGAGGATGTAGTTCCCATACTACCCCTGGCAGAACACACGCTTTAGTCTGCATGGACTCTAGGTTCAATCCCCAGCGCCAGACAGACAAAACCAGCAACAACAACAAACTCACATGGTATAATAATCTTTTTCCTCTGCTACTTTAGAATTCAGTATTATGGAACAATGTGTATGTAATGTTTGGGCCTATGACATATTGAAACATAATCTATTTGCCAACAACAAAAGGAGTACATGGAAGCAAAGCTTATTGGGGGAAGGAAATGAGTTCAGTGGGTAACTCAGATCCACAGGATCAAATGAAGAGGACCAGAAATGAGAACAGTGATATGAAAATTATATAGTTTTTTCATACAGCTTTTTAAAAAACAGACATATACAATAAAAATTACAACAATGAATACCTCTGAAACATTTAGATGTAATATGAATTACAACATTACTACAAAAGGGATACCTAGAAAGTTACATGGGAGTTAACATTCCTGTATCTCACTTGAATTACACTAATATAACTCAAAAGGTATTTTTGATAAGATGTATATGTTTTAGCCCTAGAGAAATCAGTAAAGAAATAATAAAGTGAACAAAATTATCTAAGAAATTAAAATACACATTTGAAAATACTTTAAGAGAAAGCAGTGAAGGAGGAACAGAACAGCACAAAAGTGACACAACTGAAAAATAAATAGGCGGGAAAGTACAAACCCACCTAGGTCTGCCCATGACAACAATAAATGTAAATAGGGGCTGGGGATATAGCTCAGTGGAATAAGCGCTTGCCTAGCAAGCGCAGGGTCCTGAGTTCGATCCCCAGTACCGCAAAAAAAAAAAAAAAAAAAACAATAAATGTAAATAGGTAAAACGGTCCAACCAGTGCATGTTCCAGAGCCCTATAGTCCCAACCACTAGTAGGCTGAGGCTGGAGGATCATTTAAGCCCAGGAGTTAAAGAGACCAACCTGAGCAACATAGTAAGACATTGGCACCTTGTTTCAAAACAAAAACCCCCAAAAGAGCCCCGCCGGGCGGCTGCGTGCGCAAATAGCCCCTCAAGTGACGCCATAGAGGGCGAACAGAACCCACTCACATCCGCCCCCACCCCATGCAGCACGACCGCAGGGAGGAGACGGGAGGTCCGCGATGAGGATTGGTGCTTTTCCACCCCAAACACGACAGCTTGTATAGCATGGTCTGAGGCAGCTATGTCTCCTCCCGAGGTGAGAGTTCAGGAGTATGACGCAGAGCAACGGAGATGAGGGAGGTGAGAATTTGAATTTTCAAGCGAGCCACCATCGGTATAATAGAGTAATAATTGGGAAAGTAACATTAGGTAAATTAGCATTCAGAGATAAGTCCCTTCTATGTTCTATATAATTTTGTAGTTCCCTAATCATCTATTTGTCCACAAAAATAAAGATAGCTTTATGGAATACAGCATCCAGTGCTAAATCCATGCTTTCTTCTATATAATTAGCAATTTCCTTTGGGGTGTGTTAACTAATGTGATGATGACATGTAGTACAGTATCCAGTGCTAATTCCCTACTGTTTTCTGTATAGTTTTGTATTTTCTGAACTGTCTATAGGTTATTCTGATTTGTATTTGTATTCTCGTCTCAAAAAAAAAAAAAGAACCACAGTCCAATCAAGAAATTATCAGAACACATAAAACTCAATTATATGCCATTGCTACTGTTTGTGTGTAGGAATTGGAGCTTTCAGAGGTGTTTAGGTCATGAGGATCCTTACCACGTGGACAGGATTGGGCGCTTATAAAAGAGGCTTCATGAAGCATTTGGTTTTCTTGCTCTTCCACCTTCTGCCACGCCCTTGGTAAGCACATAAAGAGAATGCAGCTCCAAGGAGCCATTTGGGACATGTAGAGCAGCTTTTATGAGGAAACTTGGGGTTCCAATGCTAATATCTTCCAGCTCCAAGAATTATGAGGCTGTTCTGTTCTTCATACATTATCCAGTCTCAGGTGTTGTGTTACAGCAGCACAAACTAATGCAAAAACTGGTACCTCAGGAGAGCAGGGTGTTTCTATAATAAATACCTAATCAGGTGGGTGACACTGGACCAGTTTTTAGTGAATGCTCTAAAAACCCTAGTTTGCTCTGAATGAATCTTCAAGGTGAGAGCTCAGAGTAAGAAAAGAGAGGTACAGAAAGCCCAACTCCTCTTAGAGATTACTTAAGTGGTCTTGAACAGAACATTGGCAGAAATATGTAAAAGCAAAGGCCATTGTTATAAGGATACCTTATTGGAAACAAGAGGAAGGAGAAACTTGTCCTTCAAAAACAAAAATATTAGGTCATTTTCAAATAAAAGCTAAAGGAGTTAATTAGCACTAGACTTGCTATTCATGAAATACTAAATGGAGTCATTCAAGTTATAACAAAAGAAAGTAAGAGAAACTTGAAGCTATCAGAAGATACAAAGATCTACATTAAAGGGAACTACATGGGCAGATATTAAAAACAATTTTGAGAGTCACTTTATATTTATCAAATTTAAAAGAATGCATAAAAAGTTTTATATATGTATGTTAATGGATATACAATACAAAAAGAATTTTTAGCTTTAATACAAGGGCAGAACTGTAAAGGACCAGTGTTTCTGTATGTGACTGAGTTTCATCTGGCAGCGAAAGAAGGGCTTTACATGTGATTCTTATGGCAAACACTTAACAGTCTTCTGATACGTACAGAATATACAAAAAAGGAAAAGAGAAGGAAAGCAGGAGCTGCCACTATGGATAAAGAGTTTTAGTTGAGGAAGGTAAGAAACCTCTAGAGAAGGGCAAAGAAGGGTGGTGGTGCTTACACAGTAATCTGCACTTAATGCCAGTGAACTGCACATTTAAAAATAATTACTGTGGTACACCTTGTTATACATAGTTTATCAGAAGAAGCTTGACATTACATCTACTAGAATGTCTGTAAGCAAAAAATCAGCCAAAAGGTGGGGAAAACGCAAACGGCCATCAACGGATAAAATGAGGATAAAACGAGTATGTCAGCATTAACTAGAAGGGAAAAAGACATTTGAAAATGTGCTGGAGGGAAAGTGGATGCACTAATTGGGAAAGGAAGGCATCAGGTAAACAGATAGGTTACACTTAGCCAGAGCACTTTAGAAGAAGAAAAGCAAAGAGTCTTGTAAAAGCAAATGCCACAAGGCCTCAGGCTTGATCTCCAACACTGAGAAAAAGTATTTGGCAGAACAAAACTTCAAACTGGGTTTTTTGTTTTGTGTTGTTTTTTGGTACGGAGAATCCAACTCAGGACCTTGCGCTTGCCAAGCAAGGCACTGTGCCGCTGAGCTAGATCCCGGCCCTACAAACTGACTTTGAGTTGATGATTAAATACAAATGCTACCTGCTGCTTCAGGAGTCTTCTCTTCAAACTACAAGCATAACCAGAAAGAACTCCTAAGATCCTGAGCTGGCTAAATAACATACCCACCACCAGACAATCCCCATCATACACAAAACACACATTCACATGTAAGCAGGAAACTAAAAACCTGCTCTTTCCTGTATCAAAAAACAGTACTAACGGTGCCTAGAGATGGCCTGAGTTTATAGCAGCTTTTAGGGGCCCTAGCTCGGGAAATCGGGAAATGCTGTGGTTCTGAAATGTGTAAACTGCCTCCAGAGTACATCCAAAGGGCTCTCTTCTTCCAGGAAGGAATCCTACACCAGCGCACTCCTCCTCCTCTCACCCGGAGCCCATCCGGGAGGGAAGTGCATTTCTCATCCCAGGGTACAGGGATTTGTTTTTCCCTTTGGAACTTTACTGAACGATTAAAATTCATGAGCCACCATTACCATGACCCCCGTAAGGACTGAACCCAGAGCCTTTGCCCTGAGCTACATTTCAGCTACATTTCAACTAAAAAGTTTTTATTTTGAGACCTTGTCTTGCTAAATTGTCCGGTCTGGGCTCAGATTCGCAGTCTTCATGCCTCAGCCTCGCAGAGTGCTGGGATTGACAGGCATGCACCACTACACTGGGCTTCAAGACATCCTGTCTGAGGACGGTTTCTTCATAGCTAGACCCCATTGGCTATCGTGTGTGAGGAGAGAAGAATCCGGGGAAATACGTTCTAAGGAACCATGGAATCTACAATAGCAACTGGAGTCTTCACAAGCACAGATACGTTCTTAAAGGAGAACTTTAAGTTTTATATACAGAGAGATACTACATATATGTAAATATTGTGTATCATGAGATATATACAACAAAATTGGGGAAATGAGGTTATACACGCACTGAAAAATTCACACTGTGGGTGGTCAGTCGGTCACAGTGTCAAAACACTTCAATGTACTGTATACCAGGATCACAACAGGCTCCGCCCCTATTCAAAAGTCCTAAAAGCCCCACGGGACACCTGTCAAAACACACAGCTTTTCCCACGGCCTCGTACACACAGTCCGCAACAACGCCGTCACAACCAACCCTAACAACCATCGTCGTCCGCAGTTCACGCAAGCAGAGGCATGAGGCACAAATTCCGGCACTGCCTATCAGCGCCGCGAGAGCGTGGGACCTCTACCGCGAGTCCTTCACGCATCCTGACCTAGAGCACCTCAACTTACCAACAGAGCGCATCGCGACCCCGGAAGGGGAACCAAAACTTGAAGTTCATTCGTGGCCCTGAGCCTTTTGGGAAACGTAGTCCAGCTGCGAAAATGTCCAGGTATCCTGATCACGCCTCCCGCACCAAGCAGGGGAAACGACTTGTCGGATGCGGAGATTGCTCACGGATTATGGGCCAGCGCGAGCGAAATACGGTTGAGAAGGTTGAAAAACAGGCCTGCAAGTAATCGGAAGCCCCTGCCAGTGAGGGTGGAAGAGGGAACCGGAAGGTCATGCCGGACTGGCGGGAAAAGCGACGGAAAACCCAGCTCGCCCTCCCTGCGCCCCACCTGGCCTGGAAGGGAATCCCGGACACCGCGACTAGGAAACTCTGACCTCAGGCTGAGGGAGTCCGTAAAAGGAACCGGAAGCCTGGGTGGGTTGAGAATTGTAATGGTGTTCTGCCCTGGGAAGCCCGTAGGCAGAACTTGGAGCCTGGGCTGGCTGAGTTTTCACAGCACTCAGATCTGGAAGGGCGCAGCCTCTGTCAGGGTGTAGTCGGTGGTCCTAATCTGGCGGGCTGCAGGGTTCTGTCAGTTTTTCCCCAAGACAAAGCTCCAACTCCCCAGTCTCAGTCCATCTCGCAACAGAGACAACCATAGTTCTGATTCCTCTCAAAAAGTTTTCTGTCACACAATTCCATGTCTCCTTTAGTTCGTCATGTCTTGAGATTGCATAGTTGACTTTTTAAATTTTCTGAACATTCATTCCATTGTCTAAATATGCCACAGCTTGTGTATTCATCATGTTTCTCTTGATATCTGGCTAAGTCCAGGTTTAATACATTATAAATAAAGCTAGCATGTTTTTACTTCTGTGTAATATCTAGAAGAATTGCTAATTGTGTTTAACTTCGTAAGAAATTGATAAACATTTTAAGAGAATAAATTCTGAGAGTATTTGAGACTGTACATAACTGGAGTAAGTGGTTTCTAAGTTTGGTATCTGTACGGAATAGGGTTATGAATGTCACATAGGGGAGCTTTTGTTTAGGTGGGTTATTTCTATTGTTATGTCATATTACAAAGCTGAGAAATTTTAAAGTGTTAATTCACTTAAACATGTTAGCATATACATATACATAAAATTTGTACTGGGGATTGAACTCGGGACTTTCATACTGAGTTACAGCCCAAGCTCTTTTTTATTTTGTATCTTGAGACAGGAACTTGCTTATTTGTGCAGACGAGACTCCAACTTGTCATCCTCCTGTGGCCTACCAGAGTGCTAGTATTACAGGAGTGCACCACTGCCCCCAGCAATAACATTTTTAAAAATGAAAACGTCTATTTTACTCAGAAAATTGGTGAAACGAGTTGCACTATTTCTATATTTTTGGAAAACTTTAACGTGTAGTTTAAAGTAAGAGATTCTCTCCTTTGCTATTGCATTCCATTGTCATCAAAGTATGTGAAGTAAATCCAGCTTCAAGTAAATATGCAAAGGCTTGCAGAGCTGAAGATACCCTGGAAGGGTCCCCTTGTTATGTTCATGTAGGTGGGGCTATGCTGGCCAGTGTAAGCGCTTGGTTGTTCAGAGGCCAGTCATCTCCAGCAGGATTGCACGTGCTTGTTCTTCTGCTTTGCACAATCTGGACTACTGCCCTCCACCAGCACACACAGCTTGCACTGACCTGGCCACTTGGATGTAGCTCTGCTAGACTGGGCTCCACATGGGGTGCACCCTGCCAGGCCATCTCAAACAGCTGGGCCAAGGCTGGGGCTATAGCTCAGTGGCATAAGTGCCTGCCTGGCAAGTACAAGGTCCTGAGTTCAATCCCTAGTACTGGAAAAAAAAAATCAGCTGGGCCAGAGCCACCGCCAGTGCCTTCCCAAGGCCTTCCTTTTGTTCTGCTCCTGAACAAAAGATTTTTTTTAACATTTGAATAGTTTTATGGAACTGGGGATGGGAGGAGGTAAGATCTAAAATTAGTTTCATCAGATTTCCAGAAGCAGAGAAAAAATAATATATGACTGAAAAATAAACTGAAGAAATGATGACTGAAAGCTTTCAAGTTTGGTGCCTTAGAGATTCAAACACCTAAATAAATTCAAAGAAATCTGAGGTTCTAAGATATTAAAATTCTATTTACCTGGAATTCTATCTGATGGAAAATAACTGTATCTTATGTAGCAAAGAATCAGAATACAGATCAGTAGCATAAACTGTACTGCTGGTGTCTGATGGTTTGTTGAAGGGAAGAGTTAATGATTAAGTCTTTTAATATTTAGACCAATTTTGCATGCTTATATCTGATAATCTGAGCAATTTATGTGATGACAACAATTTGCAATATAACAATCATTGACGAATTCCTATAATCCTGTCTAGTGAAACTATGTATTGTCTCTAATGTTCTTTTAAATTACTGTTTTCTTATTCCCTTTAATGATTTGATCAATCTTCTATTCTTACATCTGGTAATCTGAGCAACTTCATTGAAGATAACAGTATGTAATACAACAACCACTGTTAATCCCTATCATTTGGTCTGTAACCCTGTACCATTTTTTTTTTACCCTGTACCATTTTTAATGTCCTTGCTTTGTTTGTATTTTGCTATTGTTCTTTTTTTTGTAGTATTTTCTCTCAAATAAAATTTTTTTTAAAAAAGAATCAATACAGACTATTTGGTTAAGATTGCAACTCTATTTTTAAAAAGGATAAAAGTGAAAGAACATGTAAAGACTAAATTCATGATAAACAAACATGAGTGGGCACATTACCCTGGTTGATCAAAACAGAAATATAAATTGAAAAACAATTTGGCCATATCCAATAGGGTTTAATGTATCTATTCCAGATGACTGAGTAGTCAGCACTATTTCTGTTGATATTGTGAAACATATTTCCTCCTGTTTCCTGTCATACAACTCCTAACATCCTTAGAATCTCCAAAGTGCTGTCTTTCTGTAGGCTAATCAGTTGATGGCTGGCAGTCATAGGTAGCTTCAAGATGGGAGTTGTTCAGCTGAGAAAGAAGTAAGATTATGGTTGAGACTTTTGGATCTGCTGTGGTGCGTAGGGATATGAGGGTTAAATTGACCAACAGTGGTCACAAGTTACATCAGCCATGGCTGTGTAATGAAGTCTCAGACCCCAAAAGGACAAGGTTTGGAGAGCTTCCAAACTGCTAAACAAATGGAGGTTCCTGGAGAGCAGTGTGCCCGTAGAGAAGGTGGAAGTTATGTGTGTGCCTTCCCTCATTCCTAACCTTACACATCTCTATCTGTGTCCACTGGAATATCCTTTAAACCAATAAACATGTTTTTCCAAGTTCTGTGAGCCACTCTAGCACATTCATCAAACCTGAAGAGGGGATTATGGTCACCCTGATTTACTGCCTAACAGAACACAGAGAAAATACACTATTCCTGCAGTTAGCACAGAGAGGGGTCTTTTGGACTGAGCACTCAACCTATGGGATCTGATGCTATCTCTTGAATTAGAGGATACCAGTTAATGTCCACTGCTAGACTTACTCCTTGATTGGTGTGTAGGGAAAACACACATCTAGTGTCACAAACTGTCTTAGTTATTTTTCTGTCATTGCTGAGACAAAATACCCAATGCCCAAAGATAAAAGAGAAAAGGTTTATAGGGCTCACAGTTTGCAGAGGTTTTAGTCCATAATTAGCTGGCTCCAAGGCAGGATGGTATAGCCAATAGGCCTCAGAGAAGAAAAACAGTCATGGCAGGCAGAAGGTAGTAATACAATAAGGAACCTTAACAGCACCTTTCTGCCCCTTTTATACTCTATCTAGGCTGCTTGGATTAGGGCAGTGCCAAACCAATCAGTATACTGACTTAGTAATCACACACTTTTAATCCTACCATTGTACCATGAATCAATCACACTCGAGATTCAACCCTCTGAAAAGCCCTACCTATGACTGCATGAGGCTTTGGGGGGACTTCTCGACACAAGCTATAACAGCTAATAAGGTGTGTAATAAATACATTTTAATGTGCCTCTTGGTGCATACAGAATATTTTACTTTATTTTACCCTTTGTGTATTTATAGCATATTTAATGTTTTGTCTATTATAATTTCCAACATGGAATGGTGGTACTGGCATTCTGCCCAATGTTTTACCTCTGCCAAAACCCTAACTATATTTTCAGACCTAGTTCTAAGATTGGATTGTTCCATTTCCTTGTGTGACCGTTTTACATGTCATCCACTCAAATACATACTCACATTGCTGTTTTTTTCATCATCCGAATTAAAAAGGTCTGCATGCCCTATATCTGTATCAGTCGATTCTTGCTCCATTTCACTGTCACAGGAACTTTGGCTTATGTAGTCAATGTCAAAGCCATCATCACCTTCATCATCATCATACACCCACACCACTCTCTGTTATGGGAACAGATATTTTACCATAATGAGTCATCTTCATCATCCATGCATGAGTATTCCACAACTTGCAAATCTGCTTTTTCATGTGCCATTGTACTGAAGTGGGCTACTAAGAGAAAAATCAAGAAAACTTTTAAGACAAAACCTACAGTGGTGTGGGTGTATTATACCCTCTGTGATGCTCAGGTAAACATGCAAAGCCTGTTAGAGCGTCATGTTAGTGAAAATTCTGGCTTGAAACTTTTGCACATGTGCATACACCTTGCCTTTCATCATACCAAGTGGGTAAACACAAAGATTGCTTCCTATATCTTATAGCCCCAGCAAAGGTACTGAGATGCACAGCTGGCTGCTATTATGCTAAAGTAAAAATTTACAGTGGAATGCTCTCCAGGTTTAAATATACTGGTTACCAAAATAACAGTTTCCACTAATTCCAAATTAAGCTTTTAAAAGTTTATTAGAGGGCCAGGGATATAGCTCAGTGGTATAAGCATCTGCCTGGCAAGTGCAAGGTCTTGAGTTTGATTCCCAGTACAAAAAACAGAAAGTTTATTGGAAATCCAACCCAGGGCTTTGCACAAGCTACCATTGTAGCAAGTACTACAAACACTTGCTCTACTATCTTGCGCTATCTCCAGCCCTAGATACATAACACAAGCCATTTTTATTGTAGACCTCATCAAATTATAGAGATTAAGAAGTGCTCAGGTTAAATAGTAACTACTTCAATAACCCAACCTAGTTACTTTTCCTTAAAAAGTATAAAAGTAAAACCATGTTTATAGTGGCACAGTTTGTAATAACCAAATGTTGAAAACAGCCCCAATGCTCATCAGCTGGTGAATGGATAAAGAAGTTTCTTATAGAGTACTACTCAGCCATAAAGACAGATAAGCTTGAGACATTTCTAGGTAAATGGGTGCTCCTTGAGACCATACTCTTAAGTAAAATAAATCAGACACTTGTATAAATACTACTTTGTTTCTCTAGTGTGAGAAACTGAAAGTGTAAAAAAGAACCAAAGTGTATACTAAGTATTGTGAAATAGGAAGAAAATGTTCAAATGGGGAAGGGAACAACAGAGGGGGAAGGGAAAAGGAAAAAAAGAGAAAAGGAAAAAATGGAAACAAAGCTTTTGCAAATGGGGAAGGGAAGTGGGGTTGAAGGGAGATAGGAGAATAGGAAAAACAAAAACCAAGTTATATCATGTACAGGTACAAATTCTGTATGATGAATGTGATCATTATGTGTAAAGTGTACCAATAAATCTGATTGGAAGAGAAAAGGTCTTTGTAGTGGGAGAGTGTGGTATATTGACAATATATTGGCGGTCAACTTATAACACCCAGCTGAACTGAATCAGTGCGGTGCTGGGTGTGGGAGGCCCATCTGAAAATTGTTGCCAGCAGCATAAGAGGCAGAACCAGAGAAGAAGAGAGGCTGCTGGGAGCTGAAAGAGGCTGCTGGAAACTGGTAGAAGCTGTTGGGTGCTATTAGAAGCTGTTGGAGTTGGTTCTCTTGGAGGAGCTTATCATGCTGGCTTGATGAACTTCAGCGTTCTCATGTCTGGGACCTTGTTACTGAGGATGGCTTTAGTTCACTTTCAGGGAGCTCTGGTCCTCAACTTGAACATCACTTCCTGGCTCAGGAGGAAAAGATGGTGCGTGGCTCAGTCTCGTTGAGAAGCTTGTCACGTTGGCTTTGCTGATGGAACTCAGCTTTCCTCATCATCAGAGGAGCTTGGGACCTCTCTGTCACTGATGATAACTGTGGTACTTTTCAGGGGAGCTCTGATTCTTACTTTGAGTGTCGTTTCCTGGCTCCAGTGAAGATCCCTCAGCCTGTTAGCACAGATGCTTCAGCTCCCTGGCAAAATCTTTCTAGTGTCCACAACTGACCTTCCCGGCACAGATCCGTGAAACAGACATATTGTGCATCTATAACTGTACACACATACACTATAGAGAGTAGTTTTCTTTCACCTCTAGAACCAATTTTTGGTATCCTCAGGGTCTTGTCACTCCACTGAGGATACACAGGTGAGGCAAAGCATTCCTAGATATTACACCAAAAACACAGCGTATCCAAGAAATAGAATAATAAACTGAACTTCACTGAAAGTTTAAATTCTGCTAAAAGGCAATATAAAGACTTTCCTAGTTGGACTGGTGGAATGTCCCTTGTGAAGAAGTGTGGCAAGAAGAAGCACCCTGATATATATCAAAGTTGAATTTGTTACAAAAGAAAAAAACTGCACACCTACGTGGTTTTACCAGAAAATCTATCTTTAAGGAAAGTAGAGAAGAAAATACAGAAGACAGTTCACAGCGTTTTAATATTATTCTTATACCAGAGCCCAGTAAAAATCTTTTAAGAAAAAAAATATTATACCAAAGCCTCAAGCAAAAACTCATTTAAAAGTTAGCAAATTGCATCTGGAAATATGTAAAAGGGAAATATAAAATGACCTGTTAATACAAGATTTACTTATTCAAAAATTAATTTTATTGATATTGAACAAAAAAAAAATCACAAACACTTTAATATACTCAGAAAAAGTATCTTACAAAACACAATATCCAGGCCACTGATACAGTTCAGCACCACAGCACCTGCCTGACAAGTGCGAGGTCATAAAATTCAGTTCCAGGTACCAAAAACACACAGTGTCCCTCCATGATGAAAACTCTCAGCAGGTTAAGGATAGAATTTGCTAATCTGATAGGCTTTCTATGAAAACCTGCAACTAAGTATGATAATGAAATACTGAATACTGTCATATGGATGTAGGGGAAAGAAATTCCCAGCCTGCTAGACGTCCAGTAAGAGTATGTGTTCTCTAAAATGAAAGAATGAATTTTAGAAACAACAGAGGTTAAGAACAGAATATATTTATTGGGGAAATAAAGATTCTGATAAAGAGAGACAGAAGAGGTCCCAAGCGGGTTGCCAAGGACCCTGCCTTTTCTAGGAATTTTCATAGAACAGAATCACAAAGTGAGGGGGGTAAAAGGTGGGGGGAAAATGGGAAATCACAAGGTGGGCATAAAGTGGAACAAAAGTGGTCAACCAGTAAGATTACGAGCAAAATTGCTCAGATAGTATCACACCAGATCGAATGGAGAAGCAAGTCCCATAGCAAGCGACATGAAACAGAACAGGGGTTCTTCCTGTTGGAGGTTGGGTCAGTGACTCTTCCTCACTTCCTCATGATACCTACTAATACCAACCCCTGTTGTTTATCCTTAGGGGAAGTATGTGGGCGCATTCATTTGTCTTTTATCTTCAGGTCTGGCCTTTGGCGGAGGTATCTGAGGCTCCCCCACAGTTGTAGTGTTATAGACAGCTGAGATAGAAATACTATAGGCAGTCAGACAGGGCTGGGCCCTCGAAGAAGCCAACATAAAAGATAAGATACCTGTGGGCCGGACCTCAAGACAAAAGACTAAACAAATACATCCACATACCTCCCCAGGGATGGACAGCAGGGATTGATATTCTAAATAGGTAGATACCACCTTGAAGAGTCCTGACCTAACCCTTATGGGAAAAGCCCCACTCTGCATGCCTGCTTGTTACATGACTCGCTTTCCCATTTGATTCCAGTCCACTCAGTCTTACCTGGACAATTATACCTGTAATCTTATTGGCAGACCATAGTTTTGTCCATTTCCCCTACCTTGGACCTGCCTCACCTCATGGTTTTTCCCTATAAAAGTCCCTGGAAGAGACAGAGTTGAGGGTAACCCACTCGGGCCCCCCTTCTGTCCCTCTCTTGGATAGAAGCTTCCTTTCTCTCAATAAATATTCTGCTCTTAACCTAAAATTCATTCTTCGGTTTTAGAGAACACGAACTTGTCTGATGTCATTCAGGTTGGGATGTTTATTTTCCTGTATCAGTAGCGTATCTCATCTTACACACTGGCTCCTTTGAGGGCCTCGCCCTGTCTGACTGCCTGTAATATTTCTACCTAACTCAGCTGTCTCAACACTATTGATATGGGGGAATGGAACTCCCAACCTGCTAGATGTGCAAAACACCACGCTCGTGTTCTCTAAAACTGAGGAAGGAATTCTATGAACAATGGAGGTTAAGAGTAGAAAGAATTTATTGAAAGAAAGCTTCTGTCTGAGAGGAACACAATTGGGCCTGGAAAGTGGGTTGCCCATCAACTCCACTTTTTAAGGGTGTTTATTGTGCAAAGCCATGAAGTGAGGCAGGATTAAGGTGGGACAAAACTATATCAATCACTAAGATTGTAACTATAGTCACTTATGGAATATTGACCCAATGGCAAATCACTGAATGGGTGTGAGGTGGGACAAAACTATGGTCAACTAGTAAGTATACAACAAGTATAGTTCCTAGGATAATACTGATTAAATGGGGATCAAATGGGGAAAGAAGTCTTGTAGCAAGCACACTTGGGAGGGACAAGGACCTTCCTGGAAGCAGCGGGTAAGGAGGCTTGGTCCTCCGCCCCAAGGTGATTAACGCCTACTTAGAATTCAGTCACCACAGTTCATCCCTAGGGGAAGTATATGGGTGAGCAGTTCCTCTTTTTCCTGAAGCCTGGCCTTCAGTGAATGCACCCTGAGCCACAGTTGTCTTCTGCACTGACCTCTCAAGGG
>PVLD010015886.1:0-46948 GCA_004027595.1 Dinomys branickii
GCAGTTGGTTAGGACCAGGGAGCACGGGGACAGGTGCAATCCAGGGGCAATGTGAACACCTGGACTAGATGAGATGCTGCAGGTCTGGAGATGGCAGTACGGGAAAGAAGACAATGAGTGCAAAGCCTAGCTCACAGCCCCTGGACAAACCTCTTCGCTTCTCCTCACGTAGGGTAGAATATAAAACTCGTGTTTGCTGAATTTCATGAAAAAACTGTAGAATTCCTGTGAAAAATATCATGACATTCAGAATAAATCTCTGGCACTGAAAGTGAGGTAACTTTAATCTGTGTTCTGCCCAGCCAGAGTAATGTCTCTGTGCAATGTCAGGGTTATATGTACTCCAGGAAGTAGAAGTGCCAGGCCATAAAAGTCTACTTTCTGCGTTTGTCTGGCTCTCATGGAAGCTCCATTCCATACTGATCAACCGTGACTTTCCACAAGAAATTGCCAGCTTGATTGTGGGGAAAGAATCCAGGTCTAATTGTTCTTTGTAAGCCTGGGACAGAAGGTATTGTTGCTTGAAAAATGGAACTGTCTAAATTAATTTTACTGAAACAAACAGCTTTGCCAAATAAAAGCAATGCATAATAACAACCCATAATTAAAAGCAAAATGATACCTTTCGTTACTTGGGGAAAGCAAATGTGTTCACCACACAAAGAGAGCAAAATGTTATTTTCTTGGAACTCCAGAGACACATCTTGAAGTCTGATTTGAGATGGACATGTGTGTGTGCATGTGTGTGCGTGTGTGTGCGTGTGCGTGTGTGTGTGTGTGTGTATGCGCATGTGCATGCGGAAGTAAAGGGAGGAAGAGATGTCTCTGTCTTTCTTCTTTTTAATTTGTTACTATTGAACATCCATGTGATTTCTCAGTAATACTTAATATTCTTAAGCACTATTATACTTTTCATAGAAACTGGGAAAGTGCAGTGAATTAACATTTCTTGAACTACCCTCATTTTTTTCCCTTCCTTATTTTCCTAAAATGTTTTTAACTTCCTTGATAATATCTCTATGTATGTATCTGTGTATGTCTACCTATCATCTATCTATCATATGTCATTGTAAAATGACAAATCTTTTATAGAAAAGAGTTATTAAGAAGTAAAAACCTTTCTTTGGACATTTACTTATGCAACATATATTTTAATTTATGTCTACATATTTTATTTTCATAACATTCTCATAATGCAGATATTAACCCCACTTTAGAAATAAAAATCCCAAGCTCAGGAAGGTTAAGTAAATTTCCTAAATGATACAACCAGAAAATGATAGAGTTAAGATTTAAACTGAGCTTCTGACTATGAAGGCTGTGCCCATTAATGTGCTCTTTCCTTAGTATATAATATTATTAAATAATATTAATGATATCAAAATAAAAGAAAAATACATACATCTCAATAGCTCAACAGCTATTTTCATTTCTTCCATGGTGTTTGGTGTTTTTGAGTCCTTGTCTAAGTATCTGCTTATAATACATAGGTAATAATTATATTTGTTTTAAAAAGATGTAATCATGGTATAAATATGATGTCTTTACTTCTGTATTGTGTTAATCTTAGGTTGCATCATATCATAAAAGGCTTTCCAAAACGACCACAGAGACTTTGTACACATTATCTTAATGACTTCCTAATGTTCCATTTAGTGAAAGTACATAGTTTACTTAAATAGAAAACACTTAGGCTATTATTATTGGTATCATAAATAATATTAAAATAAGTATTTGCTTGGATGCAGTTTCTCCCTTCATTTGGATTAGATTATTTCCCTGAAATGAATACTCGAGAGTGGAATTACTGGTCAGGGTGTATGCACCTTTTTGTTATTCTTGATGCATATCGCCAAACCGCTTTCCAGTAGGATCGTTCCATTTTACATTGCTATGAATAGCGTGCGAGATAAAGACAAAGTCTTGCAATATAGATGAGTATAGCCTTAAAATATTTTTAAATACAGTAGTTATATAGTATATGACTTGTTTTAATTGTCTTTTTAAAAGCTTATCTAATTGGTTTGAACTGTGTCATTATTTATTCATTACATTTCCTACAGTGAGAACTGACTTTTCATATTTTGTGTGCTGGACAGTAAGGTTTTAGCCCTGTTTACATTTTAAACTTAAGGAATAACTATCTGTCATTCTCAGTTTATCGTTCTCAGTTTGGGTGGCACTTGCAATACCCACTTGGACCTAATTTGGCATCAAGTGAAATGCTGTCTCCAAATAATAGGGCCCTTTCATAAGATTCCAGAGATGGATCTCAGTGAGATTTGGAAATGCTTATCACACACAGTCCATTGGGTTTCAGAGTGCGCTGCTCTTCCCTCTCCTTAACTCCCCTCTGGAGACTGATGGTATCACTGTCCTCTAAGCACAGAAATGTAGTTAGAATATGTTTGGGCAAGAGGGAAGTGGGGCCCAGCGGAGAAGAAACAGCTCGCGGCAGGGCAGCCAGAAGCAGAGCTGATTAGGGAGGAGGGAGGAAGGCCGAACCTTCCAGGCCTGCTCTCAGTGCCCCACCTCCTCTGACCAGGCTTCTCTCCCGGGTACGGGCTGTCACGAATAATGCTGCAGTGAACATATGCATACAGATGGCTCTTTGACACACTACTTTAAAATCCTTTTGACATAAACTCAGAAACAGGACTGCTGGATTTTATCATAATTCAGTCTTCTCTTTTGTTTGTCGATTTTGTGTATCTTTGAAAAGTCATCTCTTCTGTATTTATCTATATACTTATTTAGTCTACTTCATTGGCTGTTATCTTAGTCTTTATTTCTTTCCTCTACTAATTGTGGATTTGTTCTTGCTTTATAGTTTTTGTAGGTGCAATGACAGGTGGTTTATCTTAGTTTGTTCTGCTTTCTTGGTCTAAGTATGGATTGGTATGAACTTCTCTCACAGCGCTGCTTTTATTTTAGCGTGTTGTAGCTCCACTTTGTTTTTTCAAGAAAATTTTCAATTTTCTTCTTCTTTTCTTTTGTACCGGGAATCAAACTCAGGACTTTGTGCTTACCAGACAGGTGCTGTGCCGCTCACCTATGTCCCCGGTACTTTAATGTCCTTCTTACCTTCTTCCTTAATCTGTTCAGGAGTATGTTGTTTGATTTCCATATATTTCTATAGTTTCCAAGGTTTTTTTGTGTTGATTTCTAGTTTGATTGCACTGTAGTCAGAAAAGATGTTCAATATTACCTCAACTTAAAAAAAAAGTATAAAGTCTTGTTTTATGATCTGTGATCTGTCCTGGAGAAAGTTCCATGTGGCTTTGAGCACTGTATGTATTCTGAAACCATTAGATGGAATGTTCTGTAGATACCTCTTAGGTACATTCGGTGTAAGGTGCAATCCAAGTCTGTTGTTTCTTTTTTGATTTTCTTTCTCAGTGATCTGTTTATTGCTGAAAATGAGGTGCTAAAGTCCCCTACTATTATTGTATTGAAATCTGTCTCTACCTTTAGGAGTATTAGTACCTCCTTTATTTATTTAGTTGCTCTGCTATCAGGTCCATGTATTTTTACAATTATCATTTCCTCCTGCTGAACTGACCATTTATTCTTCTGTTTTGATCTATTCTGCTTTTATAATGATCTTGTCGCATTTTATTGCTTTTCATTTAAAATCTATTTTATCCAGTAAAAGTATGGCTACTTTTGCTTTATTTTAGATTTGATTTACATGAATATCTATTCCTAGTCCTTCCCTGTCTCTGCATATTCTTAGAGGTAAGGTGAGTTTCTTAAAGCGAGCATATACAATTGAGTCTTTGGGTCTTGATTGTTTTTCCTATTTTTATTCCTTCAGTAATTCTGTTACTTTCAACTGAAGAATTTAATCCGTTGACATTTAAGGTAATCAGTAGGTAAATATTACTGCTGCCATTTTGTTACTTGTTTTCTAATGTTTTGTAGTTACTTAATTTCTCCCTCTTATAGTCTTCCTTTATGGTTAAGTGACTTTTTTCCTAGTAGCATGCTTTTATTTCTTGTTTTCATTATTGTTGGTAGGTCTATAATATATTTTTGTTTTGTGGTTCCCATGAGGCTTGCAAGTAACATATTTTGATTGTACCAAGATATTTTGAAATTATAGAGATCTAACACTGATTGTGAGGATGGGAAAAGGAACAGAGAGAGAGAGACAGAGACAGAGAGGAAATAAAAATATCTACACTTGCACACTACTTTTCCTTGTGTTTTGAAGTTATGCTGTCCTGTTTCACATCTTTTTAAACATGATCTGTTCTTGGTATGTTAATGTGGTTATTATCTTAATTGTTTTGCTTTTATTTTCACATTGAGGTTATAAAGTATATAGTTTACCCACCACATTTACAAATTAGATCTTTCTGAATTTGTTTTTAGTTATGGTTACTAATGAGTTTTATACTTTCTCATGTTTTCTTCTTACTCATTAGCATTCTCTTTCAGTTTGTGAGCTTTAAGGAAGTAGGATAAGATAAGTGTTAATAGATTATCTCAGTTTTTATGCTTTTGGAAATGTCCTTTTTGTTTCTATTTTTTCTTTCTTTTGTCTTTTTGAGACAAGGTCTTTCTTTGCAGTTCAGGCTGGCCTTGAGCTCACTGTGTAGCCTCAGCTGGTCTCAAATTCCTGATGATCCTCCTGCCTCAGCTTCCTGAGAGCTGGGATTACAGGTGTGCGCCACCATGCCTGGACTATTTTTTTTTTTTTTATTTCTAAAGTATAGTCTTCCTTCAGCCCTGTAAATATCTCATTCCACTTCCCACTAGAAAGTAAGGTTTCTGGTGAAAGTCTGGTGTCAAGTGGATTGGAATATGCCTATGTATTATCTGCTTCTTGTCTCTTGCTGCTTTGGGAATCTTCTGTTTGTCTTTAAACTTCAAGAGTTGATTAGAGTATGTCTTAGGGTAGATGTGGTTGACATGAATCTACCTGATGATTTTTTGACCTTCCTGTACCTACATATTTGCATCCTACAATAGATTTTTTAAAAAAATTTTGTTATTATCCCTTTGAAAAAGTTTCCTGCCCCTTGGGCATTCTCAAGTCAAGAAATTATTCCCATAGCTATTCTCATAGCTTTCTTCATTCTTCTTCATTCTTTTTCTTTTTTTCTTTGAATGTACATTTCTAAATATTCTGTCTTTGAGCTCACTGATTCTTCTGTTTTGATCTATTCTGCTTTTGATGTCTTCCATTGCATTTTTCATTTGGCTTAGTATAATTTCCAGTGCAAGAATTTCTGTTTGATTTTCTAAAATTATTCCAATCTCTTGGTTAATTTTCTCCAATGAAATCCTGAAATAGTTTTCCTATGTTTTCTTGAAGTTCACTGAGTTTCCTTAAAGCAGCTAGTTTCAATTCTCTATTTGACATGGTTTGAGTGAAAGAAATCTTAGATATTACAGTAGTTTGTGGACCTTTATATCCACTCTTGCTCCCCTGCCCTCAATTTGATTGCTTAGTATTTAATTTCTTTTGCTAGGGACAATTTAAATTTCATTTAATATCCTCCTTTGGTGATTTTAGGCAAAACAGGGTGTGAAACATTGGTCTGCATTTGCACTCTTTAAAAGATACACTTCTGGGTATTTTCACTTTATTTCCCTATGTCAGAAACTCCCAAAACTCCAGTGGTATTAGCAGTAATGGGCAGAAGTACCCAGGAGAGCAATTATCATTCTGTGTAATAATATCTGTTGTATAAATACGACATTGTCTCTACTTTAATATAATCACAGTAAATTCCATTTATTGCCTTATATTAGCCATTAAGTGCAGTAATGGTTTCTGAAAATGTTTGAGGCTTGTTGGCAGAGGACAGTATCTGTGCATTGCGGGATTGGGTTATTTGTTCCAATCTTCCTAACCTGGCTTTGTTTTTGCTGTCCTTGCAGAAATCCTAGGCAGGCTGCTTATTTCTCTCAGCCTGTAGTCATTGCTACTGTTTCAGTACTAGATGGTGCCCTAAATTCAGGTTTTCAGTGATTACTTGGGTGGTGTTTTGTCACTGTTTCAGTAGTAAAGGGAGCCTAGGCTCAGTTCTGTCACAAACCCACAGTTGGCAAGTTGTTCAGTATGGCCTGGGGAAGTCCTTCAAAAGGTAACTGATCCCTACAAAACTCTCTTTGGGCTGCAGTGGGCCTGGATACCTCATCCATAGTAACCAGCCTGTGGCCAAACACTGGTTTTGTCTGACTCTGAGTCTCACTGTGAGAGAGCATAGGTTCCTATGCCATGAATGGTGGTTATCTCTTTCTTCTTCTCCCAAGGGGACTGTAACTCTCTCCACACTCTTCTGCCTGGGTTAGAAGAGAGACTGAGTAGGAAGTCAGTCCTATAGCCACCAACTCCACAGTGCTGCGTATACCCAGAGTTTAGAGCCCACAAAGATGAACAGGGTCAGGGCCAAGGCCCATACTGCTATACCTTGCTTCCTGCTGTAATGTTCTTGCAGCCCAACATCACAACAGCTAGTTTCAGGAGATGCTGGCCAGAATAAGAGTATATCTGATTGGGGCTACAGGTCTCTTCCTGCCACAAATATGTATCCAGTCTTCAACCTTTGACACGGGGTTGGGGACAGGGACATATGGTAACCTCTTGGTGTTAGGTTTTAACCCTCTAGTACTGGGTTCTAAAGAAAATCCTTCCCCATTAATTTCCCAGAGGATGGGGTCTTCCCAAGTTGGGAAAAGGGTAGCGGAAGCAGCCCCCTGGTGGCCAGGCAGAGGGGGCTCCACAGACTCCATCCGCAGGCATAGGTCTGGGCAGGGCCTCGGGCTCTACATGCTACTGGTTTCCAAACCGAAGACGTAGACTTAATTTCCCCTCTCCCCCTCAAGTGGAAGGGTCTCTCTTTACATTGGATTCTTCAGCGCTGAGAGATGGGTGAGAATGAGACCGTTCTTTGCTTTTTGCCCTTTTCCATGTGTTTTGATCTCAGCTGGTTTTCTTGGCCCTGGTGAAAGCAGTTCCATGCTTGAATAGCTGTTCAAACGGACTGTTCTGTTCAAACGGACAGTTCTGTGAATAAAAGATCGCTGGAGATCACTGCCATCTTGCCACACCTTTCTCGACGGTGGTTCTACTTTTCATTTTTTGGCGGACTCTCCATACAGGTTTTCACGATGGCTGTAGTGGTTGACACTGCCATCACCAGTGTGTGAAAGTTTCATTGCCTCTGTGTCATTTGCCATCACCGTTGTGCTCTCTGTGTCCCTCTGCCCTTGCTAGTAGTCACTGTAACAGAGGTAAGTCTGTATCTTATGGTCTTTTGTGCTTCATACAGTTTTCTCTTTGTCTACCATATCCTTACTTGTTTAGCTGTCTTCTTCTACTCTCACTCCTGTTTCAAATCTCAGCAGTGTGAGATGATGCAGGGTTACATATAGTTGATTTAGATGCTACATTTCTGTGCTTGTATTTCCCTTATCATAACACTTTTGTTCTCATCCTACCATTGCCTGTTTATTCTCTCACTCAATGCTGAACTTCCTCAAGGTGACCACTGTGTCCCACTTACTTGGTAGCTGTAACATCTAACCATAGAGCATGGCACAATGTAGATCCCTGGTAAATATGCCTGAATAAATTAATCAATGAGTAGAATCAGAAGACACTACAGTGCTAGTCAAAGATTTTTTATATGTTGTCTATTCAGCTACTTAGCTTTGCTAGATATTTCTAGATTTTCAGCATTTGTCAGATGACAAATGGACTAAACAACAAAAGGAGAGTCTGAGAACCAAAAAATGAAGTAAAAGTCACGATTTTTACTTGATCAAGCTTTTATTTTCCCAGCTATACTCCCATAGGGGATCCTACTGTTCTGGAACCTTCCTATTGTAGGGCCTTCCTGACCCAGTTTGCTGACTACCCATGTTCTGCAGAGGACAAACTATGGACTTGGCATTCAAACCCTGACTTGACTCCCAGCTCTACCTTCTTCCAGCCTGAGTTCTTTAGCAGATGCCACTGAATGAATTCCTATTGTTTGTGAGGCACTGGACTTGGTACTGTGTCTCTCTTTGCTCAAATATTTAAATATTATAAATAAATATGAATTACAAACATTACCCTTCTTATATAGATGAGGAAGGAGAAGCTCTAAGAATTTCAGGTATTTGTTTCTGGGAAACATAAACTGAAAAGTTTTGGTCCAAGCATTTAAACCAAAGTTTTACTGATTATAGAATGCATATTCTTTTTATTAATCTTACATAGCTACTTATCAAAGCCTTCTAGCTATAAGCACACAGTAGATGATCAAGAAAAATACAATGAATTATTTGCATTATTCTTATGACACATGGCAATTTCTGTGAATCAAACCTTTTGTCCTGATCCAGTGACAACTGTCCACTGCTTCTCTGACTATCACATTTGTATCCTATTCAAAATCAAAATTACAAAGACTTCTCTATGGATACAGACGGAGCAGAGATTAGAGACAAGCTTTTCTTTATCTCACTATTGGGTTCCTAAATACGCTAACATTTTTTTCTTTGCAAGTAGAGCACCACACTGGATTCCCCCTTGTCCCTACCTCAAAGGCTCTATAATCAATAGGCAAACAAGAGTTCGGGCCGCTGGGCCCTTTTAGAGAGAAAGAGCACTGGCTCTGGGACTTACACAGCTGAAAGAAGAAAAGAGTTCCTGGTGCCGAAATAAAGTATCAGTGGCTTTTATAACCAGGATTGTGTGTGTGTGTGTGTGTGTGTGTGTGTGTGCGTGTGTGTGCGTGTGTGCGTGTGTGTGTGCGTGTGTGTGCGTGTGTGCGTGTAGACGGAGAGAGAGGAAAATGGAGAGGGGGAAGAAACAAAGAGGAGGGGAGAAAGTGAGGGAGAGAGCAAAGGAGAGGAAGATAGGGAGAGAGGGAGAGGGAGGGATGAGGGGGAGAAGGAGTGAGGTAGAAGAGGGAGGGGAGAGGGAGGGGGAGAGGGAGAAAGTACATGTTAAAAGGCCCTTAGAGATCACCTAGCCTAGGCTCCGTAGATTGCAGATTACTGGCCAAATCTTGCCTGAGGTCTATTTCTGTATAACCCACAGTTAAATATGGTTTATACATTTTAAAATGATTAGAAACAAATAGAAGAGTAACATTTTGAGGCATATGAGAATTGTATGAAACCCAAATTTCAGGGTTCATAAATCAAGTTTTAGTGGATCACAGCAGCACTCATTTGTTTGTATATCTTTGGCTACAAAGTCAGAATTTAATAGCTTTGGCCTGCAGAGTTTAAAATACTTATTCTATTGTCCTTTACTGAAAAGTTTGCTAATCTCCTGATCTAGTCCAAACTCTAAACCCAACACTTGCACGGAACGCAGAGCATAGATACGTGTTACTCAAATCTGGTTCCCAGCCCAGGATGTAATGCCAACACTACTTGTATCATTTGTGTGGTCCTGTACAAAATGAAAATGCAGAGGCCCTCATTCAAAAAACAGGAAGATTTTTGCTAAAGGTACCAAAATATAAAGTTTTATCTCTTTTTCTGGTGTTTCTCTCTACATATATTATGATATTTAAAATTTCTTATTTCATATTGTGCTCCCTTGGGAACAGCAAGAGCTGGGAATGCTGACCATCTAGTGCCCCAGGACCCTACTCTGAGACCTAGTGCACAAGTTACTCATGGTCCACTGGCTGGTGAGTATCCTTCCACTCTTTCTCAGCTGTCAGTTCTAGGGCCAGGGAAACTGAGCCAGATATTTCTTAATCTCATGAGCTACCTGCCCCAATCTACCGCAGATGGCAAACTTAAAGGGAATTACAACCCTTACAATGGGATGAGCTAGATACCTGGATGGGGCTGGGCAAAAAGTTTGCTTCTACAGAATCATCTGTTGAGTGCACTCTGGCATTGCCATCTCCCTGGAAGGAGACGCTGAGAGGGACTGGGACACCACAAGGGTGAGATGGCAGGTGGCCAAGAATCTTGCCTGAAGAGGTGGAGAACTTCTGGCAGAGAGGAATGTGCGTGAGCTCTGGGCTCCTGATACTTGGTTTGTTGTCCCAAAATACAAATTTAGAGATAACTGCTAAAAGATTGACATAGCAACATTAAGTCTCAAATGTGGGCTCTTCGTGAATGTGGAGCCCTCTACTACTGCACTGGCTGCTCACACAGTGAGCTGGCCCTGCATAGGTCACACCAGGGGGGTAGGAACTGTTGTGTAAATAATGTTGTATGAGACAATGTGCTATGGTGGGAAAGTACCTGGAAGCCCAGCTCTAGAATTTCCTGATTCAGATACATTTTTCTCACTGTAAAATGTGTATCTCTTTAAGAGTTCAAGTGTAATACTGTGGGTCTCACAGTTCTCTGGCAGCATGCTCAGGCAGCTCAGGGACCTCAGGGAGCCATGGATTCTTATTGACAACAACTTTATCCACTTCCATTTTCATTCCCTAGTTCTAGGATATTCAAAGAGGTTTCAGGATTGTCAGTAGGTAAGTAGAGATTCCAAAAGAGGATGCTCTGGGATCTGAGATGAAAGCCGTTATGGGGGGGTGGGTATTGTTGACAGTTTCCTGAGGAGGACCTAATGTTATTTCTTATAGAGTAAGTGACATTTCTGTAAGCTGAAGGAAGGGGGTTTAGGAGTCCCAGGAGCGGCTTCTCCATGAGCAAAGGCTCAGAGATGGGACAGCAGGTATGTACCTGGGGAAGAGGTGAATATGCTGGTAAAAATAGGGCATACAAGAAAAATGTGATGTATAGAAGTATCTACTTTTCATTTTTGAGACAACTGGAAGCCCTTGAACGGTTTGATGAAAGGGAGAGACATCCTACTAATGCATGCTCTTGACCATAAAGAAATGTGTTTAAAGAGTAGGAACAGTGCAGTGCAGCCCATCCCTACTGCACAGGCAAGCCCAGGAAAAAAATGAGGGAACTAATGCTTATAAAAAAGGCTACCCTGGCCCCATCCTGCGTCAGACGTCCCATACCACCCTGAACGCATCCAATCTCGATGGATCTTGAAAGCTAAGCAGGGTTGGGCCTGGTTAATACTTAGATGGGAGAAGTTCCATAGCCCTATTATGACAACTGCATGTGGGTAGCAATGTGAGTTTCCTTTCATAGATAAGAAATGAGGCTCAGAGAGGTAGGGAGTGTCTCTAAAGATCCCCCAGCTAACAAATAGATGGAGTCTATCTGATACCCTGGTAAAAGTTCTTACCAGTGTCCCATTCTAATTTTCAAGATTTGCAAGCAAGCAAGTCAGAGCTACTAGAGGACAAGCCATGGACCTTGTTAAAAGGCTCCAGGTAGAAGTGACCACTACTTTCATTTTGTTCCAACTGGCCCTACCTATTCTTGTTGAAATGATCAGTGCCTTAGCTATGGCTCCCTTGAGGTCTTCTGTCTTCAAGTGCCCAGCACAGGGCCTACCATAAGGTAACGTAGTCAGTCCCTGTTTGCAGAACGACTGAGCAAATAAATTACCAGACTGGGACTTCCCTCATTCCTCCTGGAGTCTGGGACCCTTCTAACTGGAAACCACGGCCAAAAACAAGCCTTGCAGTTTTAAGTAGAAGGCATGCTGAGGGTGAGAGCAGTGCAGATGACACACAGTTCTAGCATCAAAACCAAATTTACAGCAAATAGTGCTCATAAACAGCACAAACTACTCAGTTAGGCTAATTTATGTTCACACCAGGGCCATCCTGGCCCCCAAAGCCCAGAGCTCTTTACAATTCCACAATGATTAAAAGCATCACAGAAGCCCATATTTTCCATTTTTATTAAAAGCACTAAAGCGGGCAGTGCTTTCTGCATGTCAATGGGGAGCTACATCATAACCCAAGGAGAAAAATCTCTCTTCAAATGGCCTAGGCCGACTCCTTCACAGCCTAGGCTGGGTGTTCTTTTGCCTACAGACTCCACCCTCCTGCTGTTTATTAAATGAGCTCTGCCCTGAAAACCACTTTCCCCAAACCATGGACTGCCCCACCCAAGCCCACCTTTGCTCACACTTTTTTCAATTAGAGCCATAAACTGCTTAAGATCTTTAAAGACTTCCCTGTCCAGATTCCTGAGCCTAATAGCAGAGGGCCTTTCCAGAATGGTGCAATTTCCCTGCAGTCATGAGCCCCATCTTTTGGAGAGAAGTTGTCACGTTTCAAGTATACTAGGATTTTTTTTGTTTTGTTTTCATTCTTCTGAGCCTTTGCTCAGCCTTTGCTGGCTCTGGGATAATTTTCCTTCTTTTTTCTACCTTAAAAATATCTATTACTGTCGTTTACTCTATTATCTCAGCATTCTTTTCTTCCCTGAAGTTTTCCTGGCCCTTGTCAGACCAAGTTAGCTATTTTGTTTTTGTCTATGTAAATTCCAAGTACTAATCATATTGTATTGTGTACAGTTACCTGTCTGTTTCTTCCAAAATCAGTTTCAAGCACAGAGCTGGGCACCGAATAGATAGTAACTAAAAGTTCAGTAGAGTAGCAGATGAATGGACTCTAACTCCCAATAACTTGTGTCAACAGAGATACCAATGTGTGGTGATAAGAAATTTGCTTATACAAGTGGTTAATCTTGCTTACTCTTTCACTGAGGAAACAATCAGAAGAATGTGAAACTCTGGCATCGCTCCCATACTCTCCCCTCTTCTTGTCACCTGGTCTTTTCCAGGCCCAACCCCAGTAATGATTTACTGGATCCTTCCACGTCTCATCTGTGCAAGGAAGTTACTATAGCAATCTCTGGCTATCTTTTCTGTAAAGTCAATTTTTTTTTTCACTTTTACTGGGTCATTCTCGGCAGCATAAAAATGTGTTAGTTCTTCTATGGGAAAAAAAAAAACAAAAAACCTCTGCACTCATTTCCCTCTCCCATTACCACCTCAAGTTTGTTTTTTTTCTTTTCTGAAAAGGGCTCTCCGTATCACTGTCTCATATTCCTCTCCACCCTTCCTCTCCTGAGCTCACTCCCATCATACCTTTGCCCTCAACACACCGAACTGCTGTTGTCAAGGTCTCCTGTCACACATTTGAAAGCATGAATTGAAGGTTTCTGTGACCTGTGTGTTAAATCAAAGAGTCATTCTTAGTCCTTGCCATACCTGACAGATAAGCAGCATTTGATCCCTTGGCCCTGAACCACTTTAGTGATAGTTGACTTTCAGGATTCCACACTGTTTTTGTTTTTTAGGTTATTTCTCTACTTCATGTGCCTTTTATTTTACAATTCCTTTGTTAGTTTCCCTTCTAGAGTTTGAAATCAGGAAATGAGCTCAGTCCTTGAAACGTTATATGCCTCAGTCTACACTCACTCCTTAAATAATCCTCAATTTTATGATTTCAAATATCACCTATGTGTTAAGATACGGAAAAATTTATATCTCTAGCATTGACTTTCTCCACACTTCTATCCCTGTACATCTTTAACATCTCCATGCAAATACGAAACAAGCATCTTCAACTCAACATTCTAAAACAAAATTCCAAGTCCCTTTCCCAAAGCTGCTCTCCTCACAGCTTCTCCCTTCTATGCAAGGAAGCTCCATCCTCTAGTGCTCAGGGCAAAAGCTGTGAGGTCGTATTCGGCAGCATTCTTTCTTCTGTGGTCCATATTCACCTTTTAATCAAATTAGGTTGGTGTTACGGTTTGTGCCTCATGTCCCCCCAAATCCTCATGCAGTTATGGGTGACTTTTAGAGTTTATGACTGATCCATGATCCAATGCTGGGATTATGCATGTGACAGCTACACCTGCCCCAGGGCGGGTAGTTTGCTGGGATTGTGGGTGTGAGAGCTATACTTAGGTCAGATAGTAAGGGAGAGAAAGAGGCTGCTGGCTGCCATTCCTCCCTTCTTGCATTTGTTACTTTGCTGTGTTCTGCCGCCATGAACTGTAGCCCCCTGCCATGTGCCACTGTGCCTCAGAACCAGCCAAGTATGGGCTGAAACCTCCACAAACTGTAAGCTAAATAAACCTTTTCCTTCCTTCATTTGGGTGTCTCATATTTTGTCTCAGCAACAAAGAAAAAGTAACCAAGACAGTTGGTTCATCTTCAGTATATATTTAAACTTTGATTATTTACCATCCTTACCACTTGCTCTGTGCCACTATCATTTTTCATATGGATTATTGAAGTGTCTCCGCTTCAACTCTTGCCATACATTTCCCTTTGCTTAACACCACATTTCCAATGAGTGTGGTAAAACAATATAAGCAGGTCCCAAATCCTGAAGTGGTTTCTGCCATGGTTTGAATGTCTGTCTTCCTCCAAAATTCATGTTGGAATCCTAACTGCCAAGGATGCTATTAGGAATTGGAGAGACCACAGGAGTGTTAGCTAGTCCCTTCAGCCCTGCGAAGATATAGGGACAAGATATGGATGTATGAAGAAAGTGGGCCCTCAACAGACACTGAATCTGTCAGTGTCTTGTCTTGGACTTCCCAGCCTTTGGAGCCAATAAATTTTGGTTGTTTCTAGGCTTCCACTCCATGATATTTTGTTATAGCAACCCAAGCAGACTAAGATGGCTGCCATCCCACCATAGTCAGAGCCAAAGCCTTTATAAAGTTCATAAAGGCCCTTCTTGATTTGACTAATCCTAACCCCACTGTCCCCATACCGTACTATCCTTTCCCCATCATCTCATGTCAGCTACCAGCTTCCCTGCTGTTCTTGTAACACATTAGCCATGGTCTGCTCTAATGTCTGTTGGACTTACAGCTCCCCTCACTTAAAACACTCTTCCCTCAGACACCCATACTTTGCTTCCTTTCCAGTGATGCCTTCATGATTATCCCATTTAAAATCCTAATCTCGTCTTTTCTCTGCATCCCCCTGTCTGCTTCTTACCCACATTCTTTACTCCCCTCCAATTTCCCACAGAACTTCTGTGCGGCCCTTGTCCAGGTTTGTACTTCCTTAACTCATATACTTAGTAGATTTTGCTTTCTCCCTTAGAAGTGCCCTGGTTTGGATACTAAATTGATCACTTTATATTTCATCATCTTATTTACTTTGCTTCTGTATCTAGCCCCTTTTAAGAATGTAACTGCTATTGTAGCAGGGATTTTTGTGTGCCTTGTTCTTGGTTCTATCTTCACTTCCCAGAACAGTGTCTGGAACGCAGGAGGCTGCAGTAGGTGTGTGCAGGATGAGTGAAATTAAATTCATTTCTGTAACAACGGAGGCAGCTGCATCCCTGTTTGCCTACTTTTGTTTAGAAAGGACTAGAATTTGATCTCATCCTCAGAGTAGTGCTCACAATGTAGGCTGAGACCAGGATGGTGTTAATCCTTCAGTTTTCAAGAAAGAAGCCACAGTAAATCAAAGAGCCAGAGAGAAGGGGCCATTTGTAAAGTGCATGGCAGCAGGAGTCTTGGAAAGGTGATACACTCACCTCAGGTTTAGAGTAAGCAGGTAGTTCTTGGGGCAGCCACACTGCACAAAGAAAATGACTTGCACAAAGAAAGACATTCTTTCTTTAAATGTAAGCACTTTTAAATCATTACCAGAGCCCTGCCCCCTCCAAGGCATAATGACTGTGTTCAGTGTCACAGGGAGGAAAACACACATTAGCCAGGCAGCAGGTTTCGGACGCATGCCTGTGACATTATCTCTAATCATATACAGTCTATTTAATATCCGCTTTTTTGTAGGCTTCACAACTTATAATTATTGCTGGCAGGAGAAAAGAAAAAAAAGGCAGGAAAATGTGGGGAAGGAGGGGTATGTATGGGGGGAAAGTTCTTCCTGATAACAATAAACTGTGTGAGAAAGATAGGCCAGGGCTTATTAGAAAATATTAAAATCTATCTGGACTAAAGAAAAATAAACTGTACATAAGCTGTGAACCTGTGTGAGCCAGGAAGATCTTACAAGGCTTTCTGACTGTCTCATTACAGCATGTGTCCATGACACAAGAAGGAAGTTAGTGGAAATTAATGGAATGTGTTGAATTTAGGGTCCACACATTTCATAAATCTTTATAAGACTTGGGAGGACTCCGAAGTTAATGAGTTGAACTCTTTCATTTGATAAGAAGGGTAGGACTGTGAGGCAGGGACCCAAATCCAGGCCTCCCTACTTGGAGCACAGCTAAATTTTCAGTGTGTAGGTGTCATCTTCCATGGGTCTCGGAGTGGGAGCCATTTCCTCCATTCATAGGATTAAGACTAAGAGTAAGACAGATAACTGAGAACGTTATGAGTTTAAAACCAGAATGCCTTTAGCGTCCAATAACCCAGACATCATGGGCCTGCCTGAAGATGATGGTGTGTGTGTGTGTGTGTGTGTGTGTGTGTGTGTGTGTGTGTGTGGCAGGCATGTGTGTGTTGTACATATACATCCCTAAAAACAGAACTAAGTGGTAACACTGCAACATGGGGTTACAGGGAGGATTAAACCCCACAGCTAGGCTGGTTCCACCCCTTTTCCTTTCTACTGCATGCCTCTATCACTTTATCTCCTGTCTCCCTTGGCCAGTTTACCAGTCTTTCAAGGCAACCAAGAAGCGTCACTCTCCAAACCCAGAACACAGGTGGTGGAGATGCAGTGGCTAAGCCTCTCGTTTCGACGCGTGTTCTAGAACATTCCTTTCTGTTGGTAAAACCTTCACCTGAGTTTTGGCCTTCACATATATGAAATTCCCTACCTTTGCTGGATTTTGATGAAGATTAAATAACATATTGTTTTATAGGGGACTAGTGTAGTCAGGTAATGTATTGCAGTAAGAATTTATGCATTTGATCTTGCATTTTCCCTTTGTCTCTTGTTTTAAGCAATGGCGAAACTACAAGTTTTTGCCTCTGTGAGGATTTTTGTAGGAGAAAAACCAGAAGCTTATTGGAGTCTGTGTTTTTCTTGTGTTTATGTGAAGATCAAGGCCCACACCCACAGAAAATCTGAGGGGGAGCCCAATCAGTCTTTAATACACTGGATTATGTAAATGTTAGGTTGGAAAAAGGGACTATGGACCTGGACATCCACAAGGACCTGGACATCCATGAGGAGGGCAGGAGAAGGAAGCATGATTTTTAGGTCAAGATTTTGAGTTTATTATTCAAATAAGGAAGGGGGTAATGGTTGATGAGTCTGACACTTGTAGTCTGCTCTGCAGCAGCACCCCAGGGTGAGCTCAGGTTTGTGAGCCACAGGCTTATGGCCTGGCAGATTCATCACAGCTCATTTTGCACTGAGGAGTGGATAGAAGCTACAGTGCAGGGACATGAGTGCGAAGGCAACGGTTACATTAGGGGGAATTGATCTGGACCAGTAACTAATCATCAGAGGCCACCCAACATGACTGTGCTATTTTGATCCCACATGAGATCCTGAGATCATTGAAAAACACACGGTTCAGGAACCACAATAATTTAGAGATTTAATTTACTGATTGTTCCAGTAGGATGATTGCTAAAAATACAATTTCAGTGTTTTTAATATTAAAATAAGTACATTTCCAGTACTCCTGAATTTGTAGACCAAGGTTTATACCCATTACCATAGCATGGTGCCTGCTATGGAGTAATGTTCCATAACAGGCTGACTTTGTCATTATTATTGGATCATTTACTAAATGTATTTGAATGAGTAAAAATCCATGGGTGGCTCAGGTTACAGGGGTCAGTAAAGATCTAGAGGTCAGGTCAGCATCAATAAAGAATCAAAATCTCAGGAGAAAGCAAAACTCAAGGAACTAAGACTATAGAGTCAAAAGCACAAAAATCTAGACCCCACTATCTTCTTCCAAAATCTTTTACTAACCAAGTATTTTGGACTACGCAGAAAGCTAGATGCTTGAATGGCAATAATGAATCAAGTCCACACCCTGCTCTCAAGGAGACCATGGTCTGTCAGGGGGAAACATAACGAGACCATTCCAGGCTGGTGGAAGAGCAATTACCTTAGAGATCTTGGCCATGAGCTATCTTTTTGCTTTAGCTCTCCTGTCTTCTTTATCTTCCCAAAGAAGAGTCACTCTTGAATAAGGTTAAATTTAGGCTCATAGAAGTGGCTAATGAAAGCATCCTGCTGACCAAGTAGGCACTGCAATATTGCATTTCCTAACACGAGCATCACAGGGTAACTTTACTCAGTTCGCAGCTTGACCTCAGGCTTTCTCTGATCATGGAGTTTTGCACATTAGTAAGTAGCAGAACTAAATTTTTAGCTAGAACAGTCACACTCCCAATCCTGAACTTGCCTCATTAAACCATGCTGTCTCCAGAAATAACTCTAGGAACTCACATCTTACACTCTAATATGGGAAAGAGCTGAAACAAAAATGTGCCAGGTGTGGTGGCACATGCCCGTAACCCCAGCACTCACTCGGGAGGCTTGAGGATAGCAAGTTTGAGCCCAGGGCAGCTTAGTGAGTTAGCAAGACTCTGTTTCAAAATTTAAAAATAAAAAAGGGGGCTGAGTTCTGTTCATTTCTCAGTATGAGAAAAGTGTACATTATAGCCTTTCCTTATGCTTGTCATGACAAATTACTACAAACTGCAGGGCCTAAACAACAGAAATGTATTTTTGCCAGTTCACAGAGTATAGAAGTCTACAACTGAAGTGCCAGTAGTGACGTGCTTCCTGCAAAGTTTGAGGGAAAAATCCTATCTTGTCTTTTCTAACTTTGGTGGTTTCCAGGAATACTTGAAATTCCTTGGTTTGTGGAAGCATGATTCCACTCTCCAGCTTTGTCATATAGGATTCTACTTGGGTGTCTGTATCCCTGTGTCTTCAGAAGGGGTACCAGTCACTGAATTTAAAGCCTAATCCAATCCAGTATGATTATATCTTAATGATATCTGCAAAGAGCCTGATTTTAATAAATAAGGTAACATTTACAGATCTAAGGTTTATGATTTAAATATATCATTTAGAGGGATGGAATTCAGCACAGTGCAAACCTTCTGTATACACACACATAAATGAACAGAAAGAGGAAATTTTCTGGAGTTCACTTAACATTTATAGATTTATTTACTATATGCTACTGAATATCCATGAAAACATCCCCACGAAAAAATGAAGACTAAACTAAATGAATACAACTGGGACTGTTAAGGTGGCTTTAGAGCTGCTGGTTTTTAAGGGGCAGCTTGGACTATGCTAGAATATTTGGAGGTAAAGAGAATCTGTCAATGGATATGTATGCAGTCCAACAATATTAAGGACCAAATGTTTGTGCTCCCCTAAAATTCATATGTTGAAATTCCAGCCTGAGGTAATATTTGGAAGAGGGGCTTTTGAGAAGTAATTAGGTCTTAAGGGTGAAGCCATAATGAATGGAATTGGTGCCCTTACAGAAAGGACTGAAAATAACTAATTAGTCCTCTTGGTGCCATATGAGGATACAACATCAAGTCAACAGTTTATAGTCCAAATGTGAGTCCTCACTGTGGCTCAATTGTGCTGGTACCCTGATCTCAGATTTCTAGCTTCTGGAACTGTGGTAAGTAAATTTCTGTCTTCATAAGCCATCCAGTCTATGGTACTTTCTTAAAGCTATACAAATTGAGACATTCACTTCAACTTACCCTGTGAAAATTGAGGACTAAAGAGAGGATTATGTTCAAAGTTTCACCAGCTCCTGGCCATAAGAGCCCTAAAACCTAGCCAAGATTGAGTTTGGTCTGAGGAATACTTCAGGAGATTTAAAAAAAAACAATTACTTGACTTTAAAATGCTTTAAGATATAAATGGGTACTTAGGGGGTTAATTAATCTTTCCAAGAACAAATGGCTAATTAACTTGCAGAAATTCATTTGGAATCTATATCCATTTTATTCTGAGTCTGCTGTTCTTTCTCTGTAAGGTCATACAGTCATTTTGGGGACTAAGATGCATTCATATAATAAAATGAGCCATTATATTGATGTAATATATATATATATATATATATATATATATATATACCTATTAATAAAGTGAATATATATATATATATATATATATATATATATCTTTAAGAGGTTGGTTACAAATATTATTTACTCTGTGGTTATGTGTGTATAAAGTAGACAGATAAATAAATATAAACCTTCCCCATTGTCTCTGGATGACAAAATTATGGGCAAGTTTTACTTGTGATTTTCTTTATAATTTTTCTGCAATGACCTGGAAATTAATTAGAAAGGACTCCTTTCAAAACAAAGAGGTTTCCAAAAGACAGGGAAAGAAGATTTCCTGCAAAGAAAATTTTAAGACAGTGCTTCTAGCTTTAACTTGTGTTTCAGCACATTAGCTTTTACCTCTCCAGATGCAATGCACCCACCCACCTATATGGCACATGGAAGTCGTCAGCAGGTTATTGATATAAAGGGTTACTTTCCTCAGACTCAGCAGAAGTACTTGGACAATAAGGTTATGGCATCAGAATATAAGAGGAATTCCATGGCACTCTGTTCTGTTCTGCGGCTAGTGGGATCTAATAATATCTCACCATTTCTTTTCCTTGTTCCTTCCTCCCACAATGCAGCAGGTAAATTCTGATTGAATCCCATCTTGATTTCATTAAATATTCATAAAGGCCAATTAGGAGAGGAGAGAAAGAGGCCATAAGGCAGCCCCTTCCATCATTCTGTCAGAAGCTCATGGGCTGACCATCCGGCATGGACTGGCCAGTGGTCAATATGTCCGTGATTCTTCTGCACTCTCTTCCAGGGTCACTTGTCACCATCCTGGTAAGGGACCCAAGACCAGAAGCTAATGGGAAGCTGGGACCAGGTGAGGAGAGACAGCTCATAATTTTGACAGCAAGGTGCTTAGTGTGTAGAATGCAAAATGCAAATGCTAGGAAATATCCTCAATCACTGCTGGAATGGAAATCTTTCCCTAATGAGTGATGATGATGGGAAAGAGCTGATTGCACTGAAGAAAAACTGCTTAAAATTCATAATCAAGCAAGTGGTTGATGTTAACCCTTTGTAACAAAGCTACCTGCATTTACCGGCCAACTGGGAAACTGATCTCTTCCTACCTTTCCTCATCCTGCTTGGAGAGTAGGTGCCAATGGAAACTCCAAGAGAGATTTAACACATACAGAAACAGAAAGGAAAGAGCTGAGAGGGCTGATTTTACAGTTGAGCCAACAATGGTCAGGAGAGAGCAAGGGACCTCACAATGTCACCTAGCCAACAGCAGTGCAACTAGCTTTCAGTCAGCAGCCACTAAAGGATACCATGAAAGAATGTGCATTAGAAACCCAGAGCATTGTTTGAGACTCATTTTTGCTATATCCAGCTGTGTGATATTGGAACAAAGTACTTACTCTTTTCAGGTTGAAGATTACATATTAAAAAGTGGCAGTAATCATGCCATTAACAACGTCTTCTTTCCTAACTCACAGGTTTCTTGGGAGACTCAAATAATAAAATGGATATGAAAGAGCTTTGAAAATGGTAAAGCACCCTGTCATCACACATCTCCTTTCCACTCTCCAAGCCCATAGATTGTTCCCTTCCAAATCATATTCCACACATGTGGCAGCAAAATCTTTTTAAAATCCAGATCTGACTTTGTTATGTCCTGGTTTAAAACTTTCCACGCTGTCCTTTGGTTGAAGTCTGAGTCTGGTACTCAGGAGCCCTCATAATTTTGGGAATTTGTCTTTTCTTCTCTGTGCTTCACCTAATTCTCCTAATTCATAAAATGGGAAGACTAATGCCTTAGAAGGCTGTTGTGATTGTTAGAGTTTATATCTGTACCATGATCAGCATGGTTCCTTGCCAATTACAGCTGGTCTATATAGCTTAATTATTATGTTATTAAGTTTTGTAACAACCCCAAAATGTGTAGAGAACTTATCTTTTTTGACTCTAATTTTATAAATAAGACATGAGGATCCAAAGAGGTAAGGACATTGATTATACAAGTGCCACAGTCGGAATCCAGAGCAGAGATCTCAATCATGGGCTTTTGGCTTCTGCAGGAACAGCAAGAAGAGAGGCAGCAGAGAAGCAGCTGTGGCTATCATTGGCTGCCAGCATGGAATAATTCTTTTCTGAGACACTTCTTACTAGTCCAATAGATACAGGATTAAGTTTTGTTTTTTAGAATGATTATAAGATCTTCTGTCACAGGTCTATCCAAATTCTTTTTGACTCATTTCAAACTGCAGGAAAATGAAGCAAAGAGAGTTTCAGTTATACAAAAAGGGGATTGTGAAATTCCCAAAGAATAATTTAATAGTTTTTTTTTTCCTTAGCTTCTTCTCTGGACCCTTTTCAAAAGCCATAAAGATAAATTTAGTGGAAATGCATGAACTGTTGCAACAAAATGTAACATTTAAAGATGATTTCCTCAAGACACCACACTCCACATGGGGTGCCTGGTGGGCCATCAGCAGGGAGTCAAGAAGCCCTTGCCTTAACCTTGCTTTTTCTGGCATCGTAGCTCCAAACCAAGAACTACTCCAAATCCCAGACCTACTTTGATACAAAGCAAAAGGATGAGTGAGCAATCTAAAATCTCTACTTTAGTACGGTATCTACAAATGTTTATTGTGCACCTACTACATGTCAAGATGTCTGCTAGAGTATAAAGATAGAAAAATATATATGGATCTTGCAGTCAAATAGCCTTTACACTCTATAGGGAAAAGACAGACTTAAAGTAATCAAATATTCACATATATGATTTCAACCTTTAATAAGTATCATGAAGGAAAAATATTGGTAGCTGTAACCAATATTTAAATATACTAAACGTTTAAAAGAATTTGATGTAATTGTGGGCCAGGTGGAGTCTTGAAAAATTTCCATGAGGGGTCATCTGAGAGGGAATTAAGAAGACAGACTAGATGAGAGCAGAGTAGGGTTGGGGTGCTCCACTCAAAGGGATTATCACAGGGAAAGGTTCTGGGTGACCTAAGGGGGAGCAATGGCATAACTAAGGAACTCAGGGACCAGAATACCAGAAGAACATACATGGACACCAGGAACAGTGAGGCTGGGTGCAAGGAAAATGTCTAGACCACAAGGAGTGCTGAGGCCATGGAATATAATATGGGAAACAAGCTATTCTCAGCATGATGAAAGTCATTAAAGACATTTAAGAAGGAGATGGCCCAGATCAGATGTGTATTGCAACAATGGTCACTAAATCTTAGTAGGCTATGTTATAAAAATGTCATACTGATTTTGAAATTCATATAAAATGCAAAACCTAGAATACCCAAAGTAGCTTTGAAAAAGAACAAAATTGAGTACTACCTGACCTGAAGACGTATTATAAACTTTCAGTAATCAAGACTATGGTTTTGGCATAATTGTATCTATGGAACAGAATAGAATCCAGAAATAGACTCACACATATACAGACAACAAATCTTCAACAAAGATACAAAAATAATTCAGCAGAGAAGTAACAGTTCATTCAACACATGAAGATGGGAAAGTTGATTATTAATATGGAAAAAAAAGTTTTGACCCATTCCTCACACCACAGAAAATAGTCAACTCAAATGGCTCATAGAGCTTAATGTAAATCTTGAAATGCTACATCTTCTAGAAAAAAAATAGAAAACTTTTGGTATCATGGGTTAGGCGAAGATTCCTTGGCTACATCAACAAGAGCATGAATCCTAATAAAGCAACTCGGTAAAGTAGACTTGATTGAAATTTTAAAACTTCTCATTAAAAGAATTGTTAAAAGAATTAGAATACAAGAATTGTAGGAGGTGCTGGTGGCTCTGGGGCTCTATGGAGCAGCGGTGGTTGCTGGTGGCCTCTTTGCAGGCCTGCATCTATCTGGGCTCTGCCCCGCCAGACCTTCTGCCACAGAGGGAGGCTGGCCTGTGGTGCCACCTGAGCAGCACAGCTTTTCCACGGAATTCTTCTCCTTGGGTAAGGTCTACACCTGGGCACTGTACCATGCCTTCGAGTTAGGAAGAAGCTCGGACTGCAAGGGCCTGCCCCTGTTGGTGGTTGAGACCTGCAGTGTGAAAACAGCCTCAGGCTCTATGGTCCTTGGGGTTGGGAGGAGAGGCCTGCTTTCCCCTGACCAGCTACCTGAGAATCCCGAAGCAGCGGCCGCTGCCTAATCACCATTGGCTTCAAGGCTGAGGCCTGCATGCTTCCTGTCATGGACTGGAGACCCTGGCGCCAAAGCCCAGCACTGCCCCACCATCACAGGTGTGGTCTGAGCCGTACACCCTAACAATTGCCTGGGGTTCCTGGGCCCAGTGGTCCACGGTCTGCTACCACCTTGGGATTAGTTTGATATCCAGGTCAACGAGGGTACCTAGAGTCCTTTGTGAGCTGCCTAGATAGTTTGTAGCTCAGCACTTGTCATTTGACATTCAAAATAACAAGACACAGGAGCAAAATGCAATCTCAGAACACAACTCCACCCAGAACAAGTACAGGGGAAAATGACATAGGAGAACTAGGAAGCCACATACCTAAAATTTCTGAAATGATCACATCTGAAGTAAAGAAACAACTCCATCAGGCCAGAGACGAGATTAAATCAGAAATACTCTCTCAAGCAAAAAACGAAATGAAAATAACAGTGAAAGAAATGCTCCATACATAGAGAGAAGAAACAGATAGACTAGAAGATCAAAGGCAACAAATGGAAACGTTACATGAGCAATTTAGGAATGAATTAGAACACATGAAACAGACTCAGAGATTTTTAGGAAATGAACAGTTCCACTGAAAGCTTGCAAAACTGCTTGAATGACGCTGAAGATAGAATTTGAGATCTTGAAGACAGCATGACAGCTAACAATTGTGAAAGGAAGGATCTCTTAAAGTCATTAAGGAACCGGGAAAAAAATCAGTCCAACAGCTGCAAGATGCAGCAACGAAAAATAATGTTCGAGTAATAGGAATCAGTGAAACAGCAGGAGGCAACACAAATGACATAAAAAGAATATTTGCAGAAATAATAACAGAAAATTTCCGAAGCACTGTAAAAGATACTGAAGTGCAAGTAAATGAGGCATATAGAACTCCAGTGAGCCACAACCCAAATAAAACCATACCCAGACATATAATAGTCAAGAGTCCAGATATCTAGCAAAAGAACACAATATTAAAAGCTGCTAGAGAAAAGAAACAGATCACCTATAAAGGAAAACCCATCAGAGTCACTGCAGACTTCTCAACACAAACCATGAAATCAAGGAGAGCTTGGAACAATGTATTACATGTACAAAACAGCTTCCAACCCAGACTGATATATCCTGCAAAACTATCCTTCAAACTCAATGGAGAAATAACATATTTCCAAGACAAAGAACAACTGAAGAATTTCATGAGTGCCAAACCAAGCTTATAAAAAGTACTAAAAGATATTCTAGACAGAGAAAGAAAGAGACCACAATCTCAAGAACAACAATAGAAAGGAAACCTCAAGCAGAGCAATCAAGCAGATAGCAAAAGTATGAAACCAACAGCAAATAAAAAGCATGACAAGGATAAGCCAACATATATCAGTTATAACCATTCATGAAAATGACCTCAATTCACCAGTCAAAAGAAACAGACTGGCAGAGGGGATTAAGAAACAAAATCCCACAATATCCTGTACACAGGAAACACACTTTACTCAAAAGGAAATCCATAGACTGAAAGTCAAAAAATGGAAAACAATTCTCCATGCAACAGGTTCCCAGAACAAAGCAGGGGTAGCTATTATGTTTGCAAATAATGTAAACTTCAAACCGAAAACAATCAAAAGAGATGAAGAAGGCCACTACATACTAGTTAGGGGAAAACTGCAAGAGGAAGAGATAACAATCCTAAACACGTGTGCAACAAATATTGGAGCACCAAACTACCTAAGTTAAATCTTAACAGACATGAAAAATCAAATAATAACACTATTGTAATAAGGGAACTAAACACCCCTTTGACTCAGAGACAGGTCAACTAGACAAAAAATCAGCAAAAAATAACAGACCTGAACCAAGTCTGCAAACAAATGGAGTTAGTAGATGTATACAGAGTGTTCTACCCCATAACATCAGAATACACATTTTTGTCAGCTGCACATTGGACTTTCTCTAAAATAATAGGACCATAGACCATATTCTAGCCCACAGAGCATACCTACCTAAATGCAAAAGAACTAAAGTTATACCATGTATATTATCTGACCACAGTGCAATGAAATTGGAAATTAATGACAAAAGGAACTCCAAAAACTCCATAAACACTTGCAAATTAGACAACAACCTCCAGAACAACAAAGGAGTCACAAAAGGAATTAATGAAGAAATTTTAAAAACCTACAAACAAATGAAAATGCAAATACAACCTACCAAAATTTGTGGGATGCAATGAAACCAGTTCTTAGAGGGAAATTTATAGTGGTGGACTCACACATAAGGAAAACAGAGAGAGAACAAATACATAGCCTAATGCTGCACCTCAAACTTTTAGAAAAAGAAGAACAAATCAAGCCCAAAGCCCAAAGAAGGGAGGAGATTCTAAACATCAGGGCAGAAATTAAAGCAATTGAGATGAAGGAAACACTACAAAAACTAAATGAATCAAAGATTTGGTTCTTTGAAAGAATTAATAAAATTGATAAATCCCTAGCCAACCTTATCAAAAAATGAAATGAAAAACCTCAAATTCATACAATAAGGAATGAAAAGGATGAAATCACTACAGATCCCACAGAAATTCAAAAGATCATTAATACCTACTTTGAGAATCTTTACTCTCATAGGATAGAAACTCAGAAGAAATGGACAGATTCCTAGAAATGTATGAATTACCAAAGTTGAACCGGGAAGATATAAAAACCCTGAACAACCCAATATCAATTAATGCGATTGAAAATGTCATTAAAAACTTACCAACAATGAAAACCCCAGGCCCTGATGGGTTCAAAGGAGAATGTTATAAAACATTCAGTGAAGATTTAATGCCAGCACTCCTCAAACTCTTCAATGAAATTGAAAAGGAAGCAATTCTCCCTAACTCATTTCTGGAGGCAAGTATTATACTGACACTAAAACCAGAGAAGGACCCAACCAAGAAAGAGAACTATAGGCCAATCTTCCTAATGAACATAGATGCAAAGATACTCAATAAAATACTAGCAAATAGAATGGAGTGAATCATAAGGAAAATTATACACCATTACCAGGTTGGATTCATTCCAGGAATGCAGGGATGGTTCAATATTCTCAAATCAATCAATGTAATACACCATATTAATAGAGCCAAAGACAAAAACCACATGATCATCTCAATAGATGTGGAAAAAGCCTTTGACAAAGTCCAACATGGATTCATGTTAAATACCCTAGAGAAAATAGGAATAGATGGCTTTTACCTCAATCTGATGAAAGCCATCTATGACAAACCAACAGCCAACAACATACTAAATGGACAAAAACTGAAAGCTTTCACTTTAAAGTCAGGAACAAGGCAAGGATGTCCACTGTCATCAGTCCTATTCAACAGAGTTCTGGAAGCATTAGGCAGATCAATTAGACAAAAGAAAGAAATAAAAGGAATAAGGATAGGAAAGGAAGAAGTGACATTATCACTATTTGCAGATGACATGATACTTTACATGGAACACCCCCAAAACTCCACAAGACAACTCCTTGAATTAATCAACAAATTCAGTAGTGTAGCTGGATACAACATCAACACTGAAAAATCAATAGCATTCCTGTTCACAAACAACAAACAGAGTGAGAGGAAATTATACCTTTCACAATAGCAGCCCTAAAAAATCAGACATTTAGGTATCATTCTAACCAAAGAAACAAATATCTATTCAATCAAAACTACAGTACTCTGACAAAAGAGATTGAAGAGGACTTCAATAAGTGGAAAATTATTCCTTGCTCATAGATAGGAAGAAGCAATATTGTGAAAATGGCTACACTACCAAAATTGTCATACAGATTCAATGCAATTCCCATTAAAATACCCTTAGCATATCTCACAGATCTAGAGAAAACATTCCTCAAATTCATCTGGAGCCAGAAGAGACCCGGAATACCAAAAACAATCCTGGGCAACAAAGACAAGTCAGGTGGAATCACAATTCCTGATCTAAAATTATACTACAAAGCTACAAAGCTACAAAGGTACTGTAACAAACTCAACCCGGTACTAGCTAAAAAGCAAACCTGAGGATTAATGGAACAGACTGGAAGATGCAGCCACAATCACAAACACACTCAGACACCTAATCTTTGACAAAGGGGCCAAACAAGCTCACTGGAAGAAAGACAGCCACTTCAATAAATGGTGCTGGAAAAACTGGCTTGCCATTTGCCAAAGACAAAAAATAGCCCCAAGTCTATCACCATGCACCAAACTCAAGTGAAAATGGATCACAGATCTCAACATTAAAACAGCAACACTAAATTTATTGGAAGAGAAGGTAGGTAAAAATCTTGAAGACATAGGAGTAGGCAGAGAGTTCATGAACAAAAACCAAACAGCAAGGGAAATACTTCAAGAAATCAACAAGTGGGACCTTTCATCTTACTGAAAAGTTTTTGTACATCTAAAGAAATTACCAGCAGAGTAAAAAGAAAATCCATAAACTGGGAGAAAATCTTAGCTGGCTGTCTCTCAGACTAAGGTCTTTTATCTAGAACATATAAGGAATTAAAACACATCAACCTCCCCAAATTCAAAGACCCAATCCTAAGATGGGCATCTCAGATGAAAACACTCTTCTTAGATAAAGAAATACAAATGGCAAATAAATACATGAGAAAATGTTCAACATCATTAGTTGTTCGAGAAATGCAAATTAAAACAATGTTGAGATTTTATCTCACCTCAGTAAGAATGGCTAGCATTAAGAAATCAACCAATAACAAATGCTGGTGAGGCTGTGGAGAAATAGGAGCTCTTCTCAACTGCTGGTGGGAATTCAGACTGGTCAAACCACTGTGGAAATCAGTTTGGAAATTCCTCAGCAAACTAGGTCTAGAGGTTACACTCAACCCAGCTATTCCCCTTCTGGGTATTTTCCCAGAATATCTGAAAATGTCATATCACAGCCATATATGTGCACTCATGTTCATAGTGGTGAAATTTGTAATTGCTAAATTGTGGAAGCAACCCAAATGTCTATCCACTGAAGATTGGATAAAAAAATTGTGGCATTTTTATATAATGGAATATTACTCAGCTATAAAGAAAGACAAACTTGAGGCTTTTATAGGTAAATGGTTACAACTAGAGACCATGCTCATGAGTGAAATAAATCAGATGTGCATGTGTAAGCAACTTATTGTATCACTAGTGTAAGAACCTGAAAGTGCGAATATAAATTAGGAGGTCTGATAAACATTGTGAAATGAAAGGAAACTGCTCAAAAGTGAAGAGCAACTGGGATGAGGGGAAAGAGAAAAGGAAGAAAGGGATAATTATGTGTGTATGTATATGCAGGACAGCTAACAGTTGTACTACTGACTTCTGTCACTTTATTGCAAGGAACAGTTAATGATTAGTTGTTTGATCAATCTTGTATGTCTTTATTTGTTCTTCTGAGTACACACTTTGAAGTTATCAATACGTAATACAACAACCATTGTTAATTCCCTGTCACCTCGTCTGTAATTCAGTTTTGCTTGTACTGTTGTTGTGCTACTTTGTAATGGCTTTCTGTTTGTTAGTAAGTTTTCATTCTTTTATTTTTAAAATAAAGAAAAGAAAAAAGAAAAAAAAGAAAAGGGTCATGATGAGTCATTTGGGGCAGTTGTATTATTCATTGTTAGTGGTGATAATTTCATGGTTGTATGCATAGGCCATATTTATCAGACTGTATACTTTAAATTTATGCATTTTATTAGCTATCAATTATATTTCAACTAATTTTAAAAAATAAAACCAAAAGAAATGAAATAGGTATATATAATAAGAAAAATAGATAGGAAATACAAAGTGGCAATGGAGGGGAAGGAACAGATGAGTTTAGGATGAATAGTTAGATATCCGGGGAGGAAGACCTGATTGGGAAACGAACAAAAGCAATGGATATGCTAAGACATAGCAGTTAGAAAGGAAAGGACTGGTTATAGATTAATAAGTGAGAAGTGAATGGGTAAGAGTGAGGTCAAAAGGGAAGTAGCTAGAGCTTTAGACTGACTACTTGGTCTCATTCAGTGACACTCAGTCCTCAGATTCACCAAGAGCATATTGAAAAAATATGAGGAAATATTGAGATTTGAACACACACAGGCTCTTTTTGTTATTATTCCCTAAGGATACCTTGTGATAACTACTTACATATTACACTGTATTGGGTTTGATATGAGACGATATGTATAGGCTGTTAACCTATTTCATATGAGGGACTTGAGAGTATCATCAAGTTTTGGTACCTGGAATTTTACACTGACAGTTGTATCACTATTCAGGAAGCACTGAAGGCAGCTTATGTTTTCTCTTTGGGCTTGATCTCCTACTCATCATTTTATCAGCACTTCCTTGGCTCAGGCCTAATCATCACTTGCTTGCCTTAGTGGAATAGCTTCTTGAACCTTCCCGCACTTAGTTTTGTTACTTCATTTGATCTTTCACACCAGAGACCACAGCATTATTACCATAAGGCATATCAGACTACTTCTCTCTACTGCCACATTTCTTTGCAAAACCCCCCTTTACTCTCAGGATAAAATTCCAAACCATTATCCTGGTACTTGTGAGGCCTCTAGCGAGCTGGTTCCAGTTCTTCCTGCCAATGCTCAGACTTGGCTCCAGATATATTGAATTGCTTATAATTTCTTGGGTGTTTCTCGCTTTCTTTTCTGTATATAAGTTGATTCTTCTGTCTTGAACTCACTCCCTGAAGTGTCATCCAATGACCAAAACTTGGCTTAGTTTCTCCTAGATGTGTTTTCAGCATTTTGTGGTTCCTTTTATCAGAGCACATATTTCTATGTCTGGTATTTGTCTAGATTTTTTCCAGGTTCTTAGGTCCTTTCTCTTGCATATCTTTGAGGGTCTCTTTGTCATTTCTCCTCCAAGTCTGGGACTCTGTTTGTTCCTCTTGAATTCATCCCAGGAGTCTGAGTGATACCGAGCATTCAGTGTGGTACCAGCCTAAGGGATACTCGTAGAACGTAGAACATCAGCATTAGCCTTTGTGTTATGCTTTCTATGAATAATGTTGCCGGTGCTTGCCATGCTTTCTCCGAGCAACGTGGATGGTGCCATTTATGCTTTCTATGGGAAGGTTGCTGGTGCCAACCACTAATGTGGCCAGCTCTTCCCATCCATTGCAAACTCCTTACCTCACTTGTAGATTAGTAGCTCATCATAACGGAAAAATATCATGAGTAATGGGAGAGTGTCATAGGCGTTGGACATGCGCTGGAGGCACTAGTGTGCCGCCAAGGCTGGTAGTTTGCTCAGCATTTGTTCCTTCGCAACAGGCCTGTCCTGGACCTTCCCGACCTTCTTGCTTTACTTAGTGTCACACACTGCCTAGAGTATCTAAGGAGTCAGACCTGTGCTGGACAATTTGGAGATGAAGACAGTGTATAATCACCAACCTCAGGGGGTTCAGATGTGGTACTAAACGCACCACGCCTATTCTCTCGTTCTTAGTTTCCCATCTGTAAAAGAATAGCCAAGGTGCTCTTCTCCTTTTATATATCAGGCCTCTGAAATTAGAAGGAAGTGAGTGACAGGAAAACAAAGGTGAGTAAATTGTAGATGACAAAGAGCTAAATGCCTGAAGAAAAGATGAGGCATTTATAAAATCGTTTAATTATTGCTTGGCTAATTAATTTAATGCCTCTGCAAAGGAAATGACCGTGATTGTGCTGAGACCTCCATGGCCATGCTTTGTCATTATTGCTCAAAGTGTAGTGTTTGAACTCAAAGCTTGATGAGTGTAGCATGGCTCATAAATGTTTACTTGACAGTTCAAGGGGAAATTTCTGAGTTTCATAGTCTATATTTAGAGGCAGTTTAATGTAAAGAGTAAAAATAAAATTTTGGAGCTGTACTCCCTTATTTAACTACAAACTCAATGAATTTCTGGTTGTATAAACTTGGGCAAATAAATTTATCTTTCTGTGCCCTCTGTTTCCTCATCTGTAAAATGGGAATATACTAAAAAACAATCTTGTAGCATAACTGTGTAAGTTAATAAAGGTCAGTATGAAGTAAGGACTTAGTAAATATTTCCAATAACTAGTTTATCCTCAAAGACCTTGGGCCAATTAATTTTCCAAAGAAGAAATGTGAAATTAGCAAGATAGGCAAACTTTGGTGAAATAATTCTTAGTAACCTAATATTTGTGTGTTATTGCTTCTACTGGCTCATGCTTCTTCCTATTGTCATAGGAGGAGAACTGTACCCAGCCTGCAATTGCAAAGCACATGGCTCTTTCCAAGAACAAATGTGACCATATTCCTTGGAGTATTTTCCATTTCAAAATTATAATTATAATCCCATGACTTAATTTAACTAGACCCTTCAGTGTGCCCAATGGGTTGATGCAGAGAGGAAGTAATCGTTAGCGTAGATAACAAACAAGGAATCTTTAGGAGGTAGAATCATGAAGTGTGGGTTACTCATTTACTATAAAATCTTGTCTTTTTCAAGGATCCTCAATCTTGAGAAACTTTCATACTACCAGCCATGCTATCAAAGACACTCACACTAAGAGGAAACAAAAACTACAATGTTTTCAAGAAGTCTATCTCTATGTTTGCAGGCCTTCTATTTTTACACTTACCACTTATGATAAGAATGCAGGGCCATAAATACTATAACAATGTTTGGTAAGAAGATTTCGGTGCTGTAATACACAGCCAGCCAAAGTAATGTAAAGATCACTTAGAATAAATACTAATTTGACTGCCACTAAAATATTACCACAAAAATAAAAAGGAATTAAGATATAGAATCTGTGTACCTCATATAGGTAGATTCTAGAATTAAAAGAAATAAAAGATATCATTTATGCTAAGTAATTTCCTGTCCTTAGTATTTTACACAAATTTTATTCTCTCAATATTGCTTTTTTACAGATGGGAAAACTAAAGCATAACATGATTAGATAATTTGCCCAAATATTGACTTCTATAACTAAATTTTGGGTCCACCTAGTCTGTTTGTGTCCTATGAAAGGTACTCCTGGTTGAAAGCATGACTCTAAACATTACTCATAATTAAGACATGGCAATACCACAACAGCAACAATTACCCAGACCTTTTTCCAGTTTATGACAATACCTAATAGTGTTCATTTACTTACTTGAAAACTGTTTATTGACAACTTACTACATGCCAGATACTTGTAGAGGCACTAGGAATAGAATATTGAATAAAACTGACAGATATATCTCTTCCCTCATGGAGCTCATTTTTACTTGTGGAAATAGAAAATAAATAAAACAAGTAAAATATATGATACTTTAAGGTACTGATCAGTGTCAAGAGGAAAAATCAGAGAAGGAAGAGATTGATGTTTAGAGGTGAATGTAAATTTTTAGATAGAGTAGCCATAGGAGATAGAGTAGTCATATTCTCACTGAGGATGTGGCATTAGATTAAAATGACAGAGATATTAGGTGTGTTAAGTAACAATCTTCATATTTATCCATTAAAACAAATAAAACATGATATTTTGCCTAGAAAATAAGAGGTAAATGATTAGAGAGAGGTAAAAGATGTGCTCATCTTGCTTGCATGCCAGGTGTCATGCTAAGCACTGTGAAGGATGCAGAAATGAGATAGCTTCCGGCCTCAGTAGGCCTGGGGTATCAGGGAGAAAAACATGGAGAGATGGCTGCACCATAAGAACACGGGCAGGGAAAGCATACATTGGAGGAAGGATGGCCTATCCAGTAAGTGCTGCTGGGAAAACTGCTTATCTGTGTGCAGCAGATTGAAACTGGACTCTTATCTCTCAAAATCAAAAATGGATCAAAGGTCTAAACACTAAAACATAAATATGAAGCCTAAGGAAGATAAAAGAGGAAAAATACCCAAAGACAGAATTGAAAGGATTTTCTACACAGAACCTCAACTGTAGAAGAAATAATAGCAAGAATAAACAAATAAGGTTATATCAGACTGAAAAGCTTCTGCACACCAAAAGAATGAATCAGTAAAGGGACAGGCTACAGGATGTGAAAACTTTTGTCTGCTACTCCTTAGACAGAGAACTAACACATATAATATAAAAATACCCCCTGAAATTAAATTACCTAAAATTAAAGATCCAGTCAAGAAATGGGCAAGAGAAATGAACAGACACTTCACAGGGAAAGAAATACAAATGGCAACAAATACATGAAAAATGTTCACCATCTCTGGCCATTAGAGAAACACAAATTAAAACAATGTTAAGATTCCATCTTACTCCAGAAGGAATGGCAATTATTAAGAAATCAAATCTTAATCAATTATTAAGAATCAAATCCAATTAAGAAATCAAATCAATAACAAATGCTGGTGAGGTTTTGGTGAAAAATGTACCCTCCTGCATTCTTGGTGGGACTATAAACTAGTACAACCATTATGGAAATTTCTCAGAGAACTGAAATTAGAACTGCTATATGACCCAGTAATCCCCTGCTAGGTATCTTCCCCAAAGAGTTTAAGATATAATATTATGTATATATGTGTACCAATGTTTATAGTAGGATGGCTCACCATAGCTAGATCCTGGAAACAGCCTGAATATCTACCAATGGATGATTAGATAAAGAAAATGTGATGTCTATATATAATGGAATACTACTCTGCTATAAAGAATAGCAGCTTTGAGATATTTGTAGGAAAATAAATGCACCTGGAAAATGTACTGTTGAGTGAAACAAACCAGACACGTGAGCTTAAATACTGAATGGTACATCTCATTTGAGTGAGGCAAAGTACAAACAAAGACAATAATAAGGCGAGAAATAAGGGGACAAGGAGATGGATCTCTTGCGATGGGGAAGCGGTCCAGTGGAAACAGCGTGAGGGGCGAGGAGGGGGGAAGGGGAAATAAATAGAATAAAGAACCTAGAACCTAAATTAATGTAAATATGATATACTATAACATGAGCTAAGATTAGTAATATTAACAAGAATGAAAACTAGAATAGGAGAATTGGAGGGGGAGGAGGAAGGGGCAGAGAAGGAGATTAAAAAATAGAAGCCGTGGTCCATACATGTAACCACTCCTCAAGATAACTGTAAACTGCATGAACTGCAAACGTGTACTGATAAAATAAAAAATATTTTTTCAAGGACAGGGGCAGTAACATCTGAAGAGAGCAAATAATTCTAAAGAAGAAATGATTGTAGCAAATTGGAAAGGGACTGGGATTGGGAGGAGCCGAGACAGCCTATAGGTTGGAGAAACAAATGGAACAACATAGTCGGAGGTACAGATATGGGAAAAAGAGAGGTTTGTGGCGACATGATGAGCAGATACGGTGGGGGAATTAGAGCAGAGGGATGTAAGCGAGGTATAAACATTTATCTAATATGCTTTTTTTTTTTTTGGCAGTACTGGGGATCAAACTCAGGACCCTGCGCTTGCTGGGCAGGCGCTTATTCCACTGAGCTATATCCCCAGCCCTAATATGCTTTTTCTTGTCACAGAAACAAAGAAGTCAAATGACTTCAGTTAATTGGATTATGTGACTAAGTGGCTTAGTAAGATAAAAAATCATCTCAGTCTGTACAGGAATGGCGTGAGCTGTAAGGGAAAGACTGAGGAAGACAGGTTTCTTCAGTGCCCACAATGACTGCTGAGTCTGAGTCTAGATCTACTGTTAAAATTAGTGAAGACCTCAGAACTGTGCTCCATGGTCTTGAGGTCGTATAACCAGAGTGACATTTGGGATGCCAGTTAACTTTCCTGCACCTTCCTTCTGTAGATTAACACTGTGGGTGGTTCCTACACGCCCCACTTTTCAGGGCCATGCATGGCTTCTGTGTGGTCCACTGACTGCCTTACCATCAATACACATTGGTAGCATCTACACGCCGCTTTGCATTTCCTTATCTGATGTAAGTAGGAAGAAGAGAAAGAGTTAAGGATAGGAGGGAAGTTTGTATTTCCTACATTGGAGAAACTTCAGTTTTTCATCTGTGAGAAGGAAGATAATTATAACTCACAAGATTATAATAAAGTTTAAGTAAAATAATGCTGCTAGCCTCCATGGTGCTCAATAAAAGAGCACATGTGATTGCTTACTTTTTGAGAATTCCAAAATATTTTATGCTATCTCTAAAGCATAGAAGTAGATTTGGTCTATAAAACTGTTCTGTTCTGGAAGAAGCCAAGAAGGAAAGACTCACGGATAAATTCTTCTGAGGGTCCATTTCAAACCAGTGTGAAGGAAGCTCTTGTCTGCATATTTTTCCATTGTCCATCCTGGAGGTTAACATCCTGCAGTGATCCATATTTGAAAACTTTTGAAGCCTTTGCCCCTTATACAGTTCAATTCAAATAATTTCTACACCATGTTCCTGTCATGATGGAACTATTAACACATAGACAAAGTCAAACTCCACAGGGCCTCATGATACAGCTGGAGATACACTGTGAAAATGCAAGGTGACAAAAAGCTCGAGGAGAGCCATATAATCCAGGCTGAGGAACCCTAGAAGACGCCCCGAAGAGTGGAACCCAGGGCCAGATCTTGGAGTACACATTTGTCCGATGAGGAATAAGAGCATAAGCAGAGAACTGCTTGAGAAGTGTGGAGTATTGAAAGAACAGTGTGTGTGTGTGTGTGTGTGTGTGTGTGTGTGTGTGTGTTTATATTGTCTGTGTGTAACAGACAAAGCTGAAAAATGTTATCTTTTACATATTTTCTATGACATTCCCAAGCTCCTTCCAACTTCCTCCAAAGTTTGTATAGTTCTCTCTTGTAAGAATCATTCCTTCTATGACTCTTTTTGCGAAGGAGTGCTTTTTGGGAAGACAATAAGTTGGGCCTAACCCTGTAAGATACTAGCTTTCAGCCAAATTGTGACTCACTCCTCTGGCCCCCAGGTGACATACTGTGATCATGCCAAGTTCCAGTCACTTTGCTCTAGGTCCACTCTGATAGGGTCATGGCCTGGCAAACTTTTCAAGATCAGGCTTCCAAGGTAGGTAACAAAATTGACTTTCCAAGGTCTAGGAAAAGTGTTCAACCAATACAAAATTGTGTTCTTCTCTTCTTCATGTTATCTAATGCCAAGTTTCTAATTTCATAAACAAGTTGTGAATCTCCCTTAAAATAAGTTAAGTTCCCTATAAAAGAGCTCATGACTTTATTGCAATGACATTTTTAGGGTACACAAATGCCTTTGTTACAAATTGTCCAGGGATTCGTGAGACTAAGGATATTTTAATATACTGAGCACTAACCATGTACACAGCTAGTACCTCTATTTATATTATCTAATTTAATTATTACATTGCCCCAAGAATATGAAGTTTTTCTTCCCATGGTATACTGCACTGAGAAAATGGAAGCTCAGAGAGGTTAATTTTCCCATTTTACAGCTAGAAAACTATTTGGAGTTAAACCTGAGTCCATTACTCTAAAACTATCCTTCCTGAGAGGTTTAATCTTCCCAAATACTTTACGTATAGTTTTCAGATGATTTAGGAAATTCCAAAGCTATCTCTTTAGTTCTGGATATTTTGAACACAATTTTTAAAAATCCTACCATTCCCTTTCCTTATGTTCTCATACAGACAAGGTTGAATGTAAATTATCATTGCCTATTTATTAATTTATTTAAGGACTATTTTTGCACCTCCTCTGAACCCTTTCCAGTTGCTATTAACTTTGATTTATTGTATTTGGCTAGCTCTGAAGTGATTGCTGCCTTTTCCATAAGCCTATATTGCTAACAGTGTCTCTTGCAAATCCTCCCAGCTGCATTACATTCAGGGCTTTTAAATTTCTTCAAACACCTACATAAAGTAACTATGTTTATTTGAGTGTGCGTAGAGCAAGGTAAACTGGCTTGAATGATAGTGGCAGTGCCTTGATTATGTAGAAAGTGTGGTTATATAATGCAAATGTCTGCGACCACAGTTACAAAGTAATTAAATGACATATTGTGGTGATCCTGACTCTGTTTTCATTTCAGAATCCATAAGGAATTTACTCTTTACACTGAAAAAATCAAAGCAAACTTTTTCCCTATCCCCATCCCCATAGTTGTGGCAGAAGGTTAAAAACACTGGATTTAGCATGCTCAGGTTAGAGATCTGCTGGCCTCATAAATACACAGAGGAAAAAACTATTTCCACTGAAATGACTCATTCAAAGTGGGCGTTTGGCATTTGAGGAAGATACAACTTCTTCAAGAACATCACTGTTGAAGACTGCAGTTAAGGGGACTCCGGAGCAAGCACAGAAGCAGAAGCTAAAAGTTTTCCTCAAATAATAACAAGAATCCTATTACTAGGAAAACTTAGAACATATTTTCTCTGGACTAAACTAGCACCTGAAAGAAAGATGGCAAGGCACACATAGTGCAAGAGAAGAAGGAAGAGTAAAACAGAACATAGCAACTCCATACACTTCTATGCTTTAAGCTACATGTAGCCACAAATTCTCATCAAATTGTTTTCAAAAATTGATACATGATCAATACATTATAATTATATTCTTCTGGCACATATACATACCGCATATTAATTATTTTTATTTCCACTTACCCTCCCACATTGCTAGATCCTCTTCCTATCTCTTTTATTTTGCTCTTGAGAAGAAACTAAAATCATACGTCAGAACTGTACTGAATGTCTTGGAAGCTATAGTCACTGGTATATAGCTCTCATTCTGTATGTCTGGTGCATTCCTTCTTACTATGTTTTCTTGGTTTTTTATTTTATTGATGCATTTTACGTATACATAAGGATAACATTCACCATAGGGAATTTGTACCTGCACATGACGTACTTTGCCTCTTTTTTCCTGTTCCTTTCCCTTCGCTTGAACGTCTTTTCACTGCTCATTTACAAAAGCTTTGTATCCGCTGTCCGCCTGTTCTCGTTTTCGTTCCTTCTTTCCTTCTCCCCACCCCTTCCCTTGTTCTCCTTCTCATTTGAATATTTTGTTTCTATTTCCCAATATCTCTTCTATATTTTGGTGCTTATTTAAACTTTGCGTCTCTAACACCAGAGAAATAATGTGGTATTTACATATGTGTGTTCGATTTATTTCACTTAAGAGTATGGTCTTAAGGTGTATCCATTTAGCTAGAAATGTCTCAAGTTTATCCTCCTTTATGACCGAGTAGTACTCCATTGTATAAAAGTCACATCTTTATCCATTCATTGGTGATAGGCATTTGGACAGTTTCCAGGATTTAGCTATTACAAACTGTGCTGCTATAAACGCGGGTGTTCATATATCACTGTGGTATGATGCTTTTTACTTTTTTGGTAAGATACTCAGAGAAGGAATAGCTGAGTCAAATGGAACCTCTTGTTTTAGTTTATTGAGGAATCTTCACACTGATTTCCACAGCTGTTGCACCAGTCTTCACTCCCACCAATGGTGCAGAGGGGTTCCTTTTTCCCACAGTCCTGCTAACATTTGTTATTGGTTGCTTTCTTGATAATAGCCATTCTTACTAGACTGAGATGGAATCTCAGTGTCATTTTAATTTGCATCTTATGAATGACCAGTGATGTTGAACATTTTTCATTTATTTATTTGCCATTTCTCCTTCTTTATATGAAAACTGTCTATTCATTTCAGATGCCCATTTTTGGATTTGGAATTTAAATTTGGAGGGTCTTACTTTTTGAGTTCTTTACATATTCTGGGTATTAGTCCTTTGTCTGAGGAATGGCTGACAAAATTTTTTCTCACACTGTGGGTTGTCTCTTCACTGTGTTGGTGGTTTCTTTTGCTATGCAAAAGGTTTTTAATAAACTGAGAACCCAGCTGTTGATTCTTTGTGATAGTTTCTGTGTGATCACAGTTTTGTCATAAAGTCTTTGCCTATACCAATGCCTTCAAGAATCCTATCTATTCTATCTTCCAGTAGATATAGTGTGTCTGTGTTAATATTTATATATTTGATCCATTTTGCTTTAGTTTAATGCATGGTGAAAAATATGGATCTAGTTTTAATCTTTGACATGTGGAAAGCCAATTTTTCCAGCATCATTTATTAAAGAGGCTATCTTGCTTCCAGTGAAGCTTGGTTCCTTTGTCAAAGATAAGGTGGCTGAGTGCATTTGGAGTTGTTTCTGCCTCTTCTCATCTGTTCCATGGATCCTCAGGTTTGTTTTCTTTTTTGAGAATCTCTTCCAATACTGTGACAGATCTAGACCTCGTGGACACTATCTAACTATTGAAGTCAAAATTTTAGAACCCAGAATGGGTCTGTGGGGAACCACTCAGACTGGTTCAAAGCTCAGGGATTATCTAAGGATACATGATGAGGTGACCCCACTTGTCTAGCACAGGCACACAGTGGGATTCAGTTATGTAACCATGATGGACAGGTAACCATGCATGCACTGTAAGAATGTAAATATGAGATAACAACCTGTATAAGAATTATACAATAAAGATGGAAGTGGTTCTTGCACTCTTTTTGTTTTATGCTTTTTTCTGCTCCATGCTGCCTGCTGTTGTAGCTGGTGTCTTGCACATGTGTGTTCTTTAACCTTGGGACCTCATCCTTGAAAGTCTCCCTTGGGCTCCCCAAGCAGGCTAACAGGTTCAAAGGGAGTAAGCTCCTCCAATTAGAAAAATAACAACTTTCTTAATGACAATTAATTTCATCTAAATGTGTGACATAATAAACAGGGATCTGTGACATCTGCTAAGAGTTTTCCAGATTTTTCATAGGTAATAATGCCTGAAGGTGACCCTGATTCTATAAAGCTGGTGGTATGAGCCCAGTAAATCCCATTGTTTTCATTTAAGTGAAATCTAACTGAACCATAAAGTCTAAGAATTAAGTTTACTGAACATTATTATTATCAGGGTGATAGCTCTAAAGTGATGTTACTAAAATAATTAAAACTCATTTTCGGTTCAGGCTCAGAGGAAAGAAAGTTATCTTTCATCAGTAGGATCCTGGTGCTCTTATTGGGAACTTTTGGTATGGTAGATAATAGAGACATTTTGAGAAGCTCCTGAGATCCTTAAAAGAAGGAAGTCTTTCCTTATCACCCAGACTTGGAAAAATATGCATACCCCCAAGAGCTTAAGAAAAACATTCAGTAAGACAGACTGTCAAAACAGTCATCTCACAACCAAATTTAAGAATTTCACAAACAAGTCATAAGGTGACAGGAGTAAGAGAAAGAATGACAGTTCTGACAGGCTTCAATAAGTGCCCGTGGGTGGCTTGGCCACTGGTTCTGGCACTGAGGCATCCCTGAGGGAAAAGCATTCAGGAGAGAAAAGGAAGTGGCCATAATTACTGCTCATCATTGAAGTATTTTTAACAAATGGACTTGTCCATTTGGCAGTTCCTTTTTGTTGTGGGTTATTTATACCTTTCCAGTCTACACCACCAAAGCATATCCAGACCACATCAGTATAAACATTCCTAGGCCTTGGATTTCCTTCATTCATTTCAAGGAGACAGGGCTGCTGCACAGAACAAAAGGCTAAGTCAGTGCAGATGTGCTTATGGCTTTATTGGCTAATATCAAACAGGATACTTGAATGTTCTAGCACAGAACTGGTTCTTTGTAAGACCTTTAGGAAAAGAACACAGCATATTTCTAACCACATCAAGGCTACTATCAGTAGGAGTCAGTGATTGGGTCCTGTTGCTGCTGAGGGTGGGGGGGGAATGGGAGAAGTCACAGATGGCCAGAGGGATTTTGGCTTTGAAAACTGGTTTAGAGGGCCTTGGAATTTTCTTAGCTAGAGCAAAATGGAGAGAGACCGCTTTAGAATTTGGGTGAAGATAATGAATTCTATTTTAAAACATATTTGAGGCACCTATGTGGTGTCACATTAGAGAAGTTAAGTGGGAATTTGCATAGAAGACTGGGCCATTAAATAAAGCAAAAGGACCAGGCATATATTTGGGAAGCTGTAGATGACAGATGATAATTAAAGCCCTGGGAAGAGAGAAGAACATGAAGGGAAGCTGTAGAGAATGACAGTGGAAGACACCTACAGCACAACTCTAAATTCTAAGACCTGAGGATCAGATATGTGGTGCTAGCAAAGCGGTTGGAAGAGTTTGGCCAAGGAGATAGAAGGGGATCCTGTGGAATGTCATGTCACAGAAGCCTGTGGAAAATAATCTGTACAGAAGACGGAAATGGTCAGCAGTGCCACAACCAACCAGAAGAGCATTTGCTAATCTCGGCCAGAACAGCTTCAGCAGAGCTGAGGAAGGGGGTACCCAGACTGTGAAGCCTCGAGGAATGAGTGGGGAATGAGGAGGGGGAGATTGCAATGATCATAAATACTTTTTAAAGATCTGACTCTGAAAGGGATGGGGAGAGAAACTGGAGGGGACATGGCGTTAAGGAAGGTATGCTTTATTTTTTTGAAAATGGAAAAGACTTCTCCATGATTAAATGCTGCTATGAAGACAGTGATTTTCCCTCACAGAACATGCATGTATTTAATAGTACATATATCATTAAATATTCTTTTGCTCATTCTCTCATATCCTTGCAGCCTTGAGTTGTGTGGAGAATGTGAACCACATCTGTTGATGTTGTTTAGTAGACGAGAAAAGTCAAGCACTAAAGAGAGAAAGAGACTTTGCTTATAGCCAACCAAGTAGAGGAGTGCAAAGCCATGTCATATGACCAGGTAGAACCACAGTGATCTGTGACATGGTGTCAAATGTCTGAGGTTCTTCGCATCAGTTTCTTCACCATGGCTTCTCCGCTTTACTTAATCTCCTTTACTGCACCTATCCCATTGTAGAGTAATGATTTCTTTCCTTTCTATCTTCCCCCTGGAGCCTGGGAAGTCTTGAGAATGGGGTATGCCTGACCTCTGTATTCCCAGTGCCAGAAGGGTCCGACATGAAGAGAAGGAATGTCAGGATTCCTCAGAAAATGTCAAGTTCTGAGCCAGTAACTTTCATATACAGTAAGCCCCTGACGGATGAACATGTTCTGCTGTGGGAGAACCTTCTTAAATTGGATTCGTTTGTCATCCAGTAGAGTGAGTTTTATAGAGTACACCCTTGAACCTTACGCAGTGCACCTGTGAGAGTTTGCAACTCAAAGTTCCTAAGTCAAAGACTTACTATATCTAACTGCTTCTCAACCCAGGAAGCGCAATGCAATCACCAGGGGAGCTTTAAAATGATATTAAAGCTCTGACCCTACCAAACCAATTAAATCAGACTGTAGGAAGGAATATGTTTTCAAATATTTTCAGGTAATTCTGGAGTGTAGCCAGGGTTGAGAACTACTGTTTTTCATTATCTGATTAATCCTATTAATAGTCATTGCAGACAGGTCATATTACTCTCAATTAAGATGTCAGGAAAACAGGCTTAAAAAAGATAGTGATATATCAAAGCCATACAGTATGGCCAGGATTCAAATGCTGGTCATTGTAACATTTCTTTTTTTTTAGTACATGTTTGTAGAACATAATACAGGGAATTGGTACATGCACATAATACATCTTAATTCCTTTCTTTTTCCCCTTTCCCTTATCTCCCCTGCAGTTCCATCCATCTTGATCTTTTGCCTTTCCTCTGCCTCCTCCTCCTCCTCTTCCTCCTCCTCTTCTTCTTCCTCTTCCTCTTCTTTTTCCCCTTCCCCTTCTCCTCCTTCTCCTCCCCCCTCTCCTTCTCCTTCTTCTTCCTCACAGATTGTCTTTTCATCCTGTTGGTTGTTTGTTTTTCTGTGCAGAAACTTTTTAATTTGATATGTTCCCATTTGTTGATTCTTAATACCATTTCCTGTCCAACTGGTATTCTGTTCACCTATGCCTTTAAAGGTTTTACTTATTTTGTCTTCAATCAGGTTGAGTGTTTCTGTTTTAACATTGAGTTCTTTGATATATTTTGATCATTTTAGTACATTGTGAGTCATGTAGGTCTAGATTCAGTCTACTTTACATAGACAGCCAGTTTTCCCAACACCATTTATTAGAGAGACTCTCTTTCCTCTAGTATTTTTTGGCCCCTATGTCAAAGATCAAGTAGTTTAATGTGCTTTTTTAAAAAAAAAAGTCACAATAGCTCTGTAATATCAGTTCAAGTCTGGGATTGTAATGTCTCCTCCTTTGCTCTTTTTCCCCAGGGTTACTTTTGCTATTCTCGGTCTTTTCTGGTTCCATATGAATTTCAGGATTGTTCTTTCCATTTCTGTGAAGAATGCTGTTGGAATCCTGGTTGAGATTGCATTAACTCTGGATATGAATTTTGGAAGTATGGCCATTTCCACTATGTTGGTTTTGCCTATCCAAGAGCAGGTGATATCTTTCTAATTCTGATTGCTTTTCAATTTCCTGTTGCAGAGTGCTGAAGTTTTCATTGTGCAGATCCTTCACTTCTTTAGTTAGGTTAATTTCTAAGAATTTAATCTTTCTATGTATTTTTGTGAGTAGTATTTTTCTCATAATTTTGTTTTCAGTGGGCTCATTATTAGAGTACAGGAATGGTATTGAATTTTGTATGTTGATTTTTTATCTAGCTACATTACTTAATTTGGTTATTAATTATACGTGTCTTTTGGTGGATTTTTGGGGGGTCTATGTATCATATCGTATCATTTGCAAATAACAATAATTTGATTTCTTCCTTTCATACATGTTTCCTTTTTATTTTATCTCTTTTATTGCTTTCTCACTTGATTACTCTAATGTTTGGAGTACTATAGTGAATATGAATGGTGGTAGTGGACATTTTTGTTTGTTTCTGATTTTAATGTGATGTCTTCTATTTTTCCACATTTAATATGATATTGGCAGTAGGATTGTTATGAACGACTTTTATCAGATTGAGATAAGGTCATTCTACTTCTATTTTCTTCAGGTTTGTAAAAAAAATCATGATAGGATGTCAGATATTGTCCAATGCCCTTTTTTAAAAAAACATCTATTGAGATTATGATGTGATTTTTGTCATGTTTACATGATATGTTGTTTATTGATTTGCATATGTTGAACTATCTTTACAAAGACTGACAGCAAAAACAGGAAGCAAAATATAAGAAGAGACAAAAATAAAAAGGATAAAGACAAAAGTTAATAAAAGAAAGTGAAAGAAAAAAGAAGGGACCCCCAAACTCTCCAAAAACCCAACAAAGGTAAGGTGAAAATAGAAAAAAATCAAAAAAAGATTGAGTCAAAGAAAAAATTCCTGGGTCAATGAGTGTTTTCTTTCCAAGATACGCAGTCTTGGTATTCAGTCAGTCACTATTTTTTATGCCTAGATTTGGGGCCTACATTTTTTCGAGGTGCCTGAATCAGAGGCCCCTCTGTCCATTCTTCCAAAGACTATAGTTATCTTCCAAACCAAGGGTTGTCCTTGCTCCAGTTGGTGGTTGGGAACTTCAGTCAGTCCTTTCTCTCTGCTGGATTTAGGCTGCAGGGAAGGGGGTTGAGTGGGTTCTCGGACCTAATAATCTGCCATGATTGCCCCTTCTGTTCTTAAGTGTTGTCCTTGTCCATGATCAGGTTGGTTGGTAAATGTTCATCTCTGCTGCCTGTGCTTAGGGAAGCAAAATGTAGAGTAGTCTTGGAGTCAGTGGGTGGAAGCACCTTGCATCAAAGGGGTGCCACTCATCTGGCCTGGGGCTGCTTTACCCAGTGTTGTGGGGTGCTGCTCATCGCTTGCAGGTCGGCTTGCTCTTGTGGGGGAAGGACACTGCTCATCCTGTGCCAGTCTGCTTGCTCCCCTGGTAGAGGTGCATCTCATATCCTACACAGGTCTGCTTGCTTGTATGAGTGACTATAACTTTTTGATAGATATTCAGCAGAAGTCTGTTGAACTGTAGAACAAACTCTTCTATATTTCACATTTCAGCCTATTGATCTATGTCTGTTTGTCCTTTTTATCTTGGTTCTAAGGAATAAATTATTATACATTAGGGATTATATCAAGATTATATGAGTAATTCTGCTGATAAAAGTGAAAAACTTAGTGCCTTACATTCCCATATTAATAGGAATTTGGCACAAAAAATGTGGTAACTGATCCAGCGACTGGAGCAATAATTACTCCAGGGTGCTGGACTGTTTCCAATTTAACACATGCTAGCCTGCTCTTTTATTCATGATAGCAAAGTCCTAGAAATTTCAATGTTTTACAAGTAACAAGTGAATGTATTAAGTCAGTATTACAACAAAATTCTCTGAAGTCAGGCAAAATGAATGCAGTTTGGAGTAACTTGCCCAAATGTGAGCATATCATGCATTAGTTGCTGGTCATATACATTAAAGAAAATCTAGAGACTTCCAGGAAGATGGCGACCGGGTAGGCAGCAGAGAGAGAACCTCCCAGAGGATTACCACCCAAACAATGAAATATAGCAATATGAAGACAGAAATAAGGACTTCCGGGAAGAAGATGACCAGCCGAGAGAGCAAGTGTGGAGGGAAGAATGGCTTCAGCTCCTGAACCCGACAGAGAACGCGCTACTGGGACAAACTGCACCAAACCGGGCAGCGCTCTGGGATCCCGCTCAGAACCCCACCCCCGCAGCCAGCACTGCGCGAACTGGAGCAATAGTGACCGGCCGGCGGGATTTCTGAATCGGGGAAAATCTCCATCCAGGGAAAAACATCTGAACGGCACTCCTGTCTGCACGATCACAGGGTGAGTTAAGTGCGCGCTCTAACGGGTTTTTCCTGAATCAGGAAGAAGCTCAGCCCAGCGAGAGACATCAAAGCAGCTTTAAGGACTGCGGGATCTCCCAGGTGGGAAGACCTACTTAGGCGCCCCAACGGGTTTTGTGAGGGGGGAAGGAGCTCCACCCAGGGAGGAACACCTGAGTGGCCTATCTGCAAGAATCCTGGGGTGGCGAGCTGTTTATTCGCCCCGCCCAGGTCTTGGGGTAGGGAGTAGAAGCGGAAATCTCAGCAGACAGCTTAAGGGACATTCTCCCAA
>PVLD010015887.1:0-46939 GCA_004027595.1 Dinomys branickii
GGATCCAGCCAAGGAACAAATGGGAACTGGAGCACAACAGCAAGAGAGAGCTGCAGATGGAGGTGGATCACACGGCCCCACGCCCTTCTCACTCCAACATCAAGCAGGAAGCATGAACTGAGTTACTGGGCTTCAGCTCCCACCCTGAACGCCCTCTGTGAGCACCTTGAGCCTTGGCGGCCTGCGCAATCACCACCTGCTCCTGACAGCAATGGGACGAGTCCACAGGCTTCAGGACTCACCCCAAACTACTAATACGAGCAACAAGAGTGTCTCCATACTGCTTGCACATATGAACCTCATATGAACCCATGGTGATGGGGTAGGCAGCAGAGAACCTCCCAGAGGAATGCCACTCAGACATAGCAGTGTGGCAACATGTGAAGGACAGAGAGGAAAGAGGTGGATATCCTGAACTCGAGAAGGATCTGAAATGGGAACTGAAACCCTCGGAAAGTCTAAGCAGAACCTCCTCTGGCGCAGTTGGAGGGAGACGAGAGGGAGAGGGAGGAGGTTGCCGCTCCAAGCACACCCTTGGCCCACGCCCTCATTTCGGCATTCACAGCTTCAGCTTCAGAGACCCACTACCCAGCTGTAAGGGGTGGGGAATGGTAATACTGGAGATCAGTAGGAGGTGGGAGGAGAAGAAAGGGCCTCTGGCATCAAGGCAACGGGACAGAACCAAAAGGGTCACAGAGGGCGCCCCATGGAGGCGCGTGCCCCGTGGCTGCTCCGCTGTGGGCCCCGCGGATGATCCGCAGTGGGCCCCGCAGCTGCTCCACTGTGGGCCCCGCGGATGATCTGCAGTGGGCCTTGCAGATGATCCGCTGTGGGCCCTGCGGATGATCCGCTGTGGGCCCCGCTGCTGCCCCGGTCTGGGCCCCGCGGCTGCCCCGCTCTGGGCCCTGTGGCTGCCCTGCTCTGGGCCCCGCGGCTGCTCCTCTGCTGCTCCACAGTGGGCCCAGTGGCTGCTCCACTGAGGGCCCCACTCAGGGCACCTCATGGACTAGACCCACCCCCACCCATAGCACGATGACAGGGTGGAGCCAGGCGGTCCACTGTGAGCATATGTGCTTTCCCACCTCTGACCATGGCAGTTTGTATACACCCATGTATGTTATAGTATAGTCTGAGGCAGCTATATCTCTTCCCAAGGCGAGAGTCCAAGGATATAAATAAACCCAGGAGGACAGTTATTATCACAGGGAAGATGACTGATTGAGTGGTAGGGCAATGGAGATGAGGGAGGAGAAAAATTGAATAATCAAATGGGCCATCATCTGTGTAACTGAGTAACAAAGGTGAAGGTAACATTATGTAGGACAGCATCCAGAGCTAATTCCCTTCTATGTTCTCTATAATTCTGTATTTCCTCAGTCGTTTTTGTATTAGCAGAAGTGAAGATAACTTGGTATTTCCTTTAATGTTTTTGTGTTAACTAATGTGAAGATAACTATGTAATACAACATCCAGTGCTAATTCCCTACTATATTCTGTATAACTTTGTATTTTTTGTTTTGTTTATGGCTTTTCTGGTTCATATGTCTCCATTCTTTTGTCTTTAAAATAAAAAAAAAAAGAACAGCACTGCAAAGAGAACCACAAGCCGTTTCACCTGCACACAGTTACCAAGGTGGGGTGAGGTTTTCAGCTGAATCTCTGTGGACCCTTCGTTTCTGACCATGTCCTCCAGCCAGAGACTACCAGCAGTGCATCTACCAGCAGTGCACCTGCGGTTGAATGAAGCAAACTGGGCCCAGCTGGAGAAACCACGAGCCTCTCAGCACCTGCATGCTTGAGAGGGCTTAGCAGAGGACTGGGGCTTGTGTTAAGTGATTTCCCAGCATTAAAGAAGGAGAGATTTGCTGTAGGTTGGATACTGCCCCGAAGAGGAGACACTTCTTTCTGATTATCTTAATGTTTACAAGAGAGAAGAATCAGGGCTCATCGTCCATTTGTTAAAGCAGCAGCAGTCAGCCACGTGGTATGTGTGCGTGCTCCTAGGTACTTGGGAGATTAAGACAGGAAGACCATTGAGGCCAAGAAGGGGAGACCAGCCTGGGCAGGTAACAGAGTGAGCCAATGTCTCAAAAAAGAAGAAGAAAAAAGCCAGGCGAGGTGGCCTGTAATAGTAGTACTTGAGAGGCTGAGGCAGGAGGATCATTGCAAGTTCGAGACCAGCCTGCACTACAAAGTGAGCTCAGGGCCAGCCTGATCTGCATAGTGAGACACTGTCTCAAAAAGACCAAAAAAGGGGGAGGGCAACTGTTTGGCCATTTTTGAGGTTTGAACAATGTTCGGTTTACGTTCAAAAATTATTACAGAGCTGGGTGTGGTGGTGCATGCCTGTAATCCCAGCAATTGGGAGGCTGAGGCAGGATAGTTGTGAGTTCAAGGCCAGCCTCGGCTACATAAGTGAATTCAAGGCCAGCCTACACTGCACAGTGAGACCCTGTGTCAAAAAGACAGAAGAAAAAAAAATTGTTACAGAAGTCTTTTTCTCCATCCAAGGGTGACGTTGTCGACGGTGGTGTTTTGTGAAATTGGGCTCAACTGCACAACACCACTGCCTTTCTCGTGGGACCAGACCAGCTCCTAGCAACAGCCAGACCTCTGGAGAGAGAATGCGAGCCAGCTCCCAGCTGCCGGGAGCAGCCTTTCCTTTCCTCCCCGCTGCATTTACAGACTTGGCAGTCCTTTGGCCGAATGCGAGCTCTCTGCATAACCACAGACCCATTTCTCTCCGATACTTTATAACTGGCCCACTCACTCATTTATACTCTCACCTGCCCCTGCTGGGCTTTAAACAGAAAAGGAGCCAGCCAGACAAGGCCAGAGGGAAGCGACTCGCACAGTATCTCCCGGTGAACTGGCAGCAAGGTTGCAGCGAGACCTTGTACTCTGTGGTTTTCCTCACAGCCCCTTGCTAAACGCTAAGGCAGACTGTTAAACCTCCGAAGTATCCGCCTGTAAACTTGAGGCAGATTGGGTCAGATAAAAAACACTTCTCACTGCTTTCTCGCCCACAGGGGTTTCTGCGTTATTTCTTCTTTTGGGATGCGATGCTTGGTCTCATGACATTAGCTGGGATTCTAAGGTCTTTGCTCAGCGACTCCAGCCACGCCTGACCTTCCCGCTGCTCAAGGGCACCAAGCCTGCTCCTTCCTGCATGAAGGTCTCTGTACGCTCCCATCCCCGCGTGGTCGCTACTCCTCAACTTCCGCTCAGCACCAGCTGTCAGACAGCCCTTGCATCCTTGGCGCCCTAGCGTCCCTGCTCTCTTCTCCGGGAGTCCCCATCTTCTACCGCCTTTAAGAGCTTCCCTTGGTGTTTTGCTCACAAGTTCTCCCACAGCCTGTCAAGAGCGTGCGACTGGGAGGCCTCCTTCATCTGGTCTTGGGATTCGAACTCAGATCCCCTCACCTGCTCTAGAGGCTCCAGCTTGCGCTCGCGAGCCCTCAGTACCCACCCCCCGCGCGCGCCTGCGCAGCGCGCGTGCTCCAAGATCAAGCCCCCTCCTCCGGGGCGGGGCCGAGGCGAGTAGCGGGTGTGCTGGGCACCGGCTTCCGGGTGGTACGAGCGTGTGGGGGTGGAGGATCGATGTCACAGAGTAGCGGCGGCGAGTGGGCGTGTTCGCTAGAGGGTCCGGCGGGAGCGTTGGGATTCGGGGTCCTCGAGAGCAGGCGGGAGGGCGCGGAGAGAGTCCGGGACGGTGGACGCCCGCTGCCCTCCCCCCGGAATGTCGGCCGAGGCCTCCGAGGCGGCGGCAGCCGCGGCCCCGTCCCTGGAAGCCGCTAAACCCGCGGGTCTGGAGCCCGGCGCCGCCGCCTGCAGTCTGAAGCCCCTGAGCCCGAACAGCAAGTACGTGAAGCTGAACGTGGGCGGCTCGCTGCACTACACCACGCTGCGCACGCTCACGGGACAGGACACCATGCTCAAAGCGATGTTCAGCGGCCGCGTGGAGGTGCTCACCGACGCCGGAGGTACGCGCCGCCCTTGCACCCCGGGCCCCGGCTCCCTGCACCCGAGACCCCGGCTCTGCCTCCTGGCGTTCAGAGCCGAGGCTCCTCCTGCCCCTGCCTCCGGTCTTCTCCCTCCTTCGCATTCGCAGCCTCCTGACCCCGGTCCTTTACCCCCAGCAGTAACCAACAGTTACGGGACCCCTAACTCCTCGAGGCACTCTGGTAAGCGATTCGACCTGTCACCTCGCAGGCCTCTTACAGATTCTCCCACCTTTCAGCCCTCAGCTCAAAAGACGTGTGAGCAAGCCCTGCTGCCGGCAGCACCCCTCCAGGCAACTTTCATCGTTTCTAACAACTGCGCAGCCTTTTGCACAACCCACTACCCCCCCTCCCCTGTGCCTCAGGACCGCTAGCAGCCAGCCCGGAGACCCAGGAGATGCTGTCTCCGTGTTCCCCGAACACAGGGTCCTGCACACTCTTAAGAATCGTCCGTAAATGCAGATTGTAGAAGGAGAAGGCCGCTCTGGGTTTACCAGGAGCCCCGAAGTGGAGGGTGCACAGTTCCTTTTGGCAGCTGCACCCTGCACGTCTTAGAGTGCGCCATTTGATTTGGGGAACCACGTGATCTAGTTATAAAGTTTGCGCGGAGGTGGGTGGGGATTCAGAGGGAGTTAACGAGTATTGTGAAGGCAGCAAAATAAAAACTCAGCAGGTAGGAGTTCAGCCTTCAAATATAGGTGAAGAATTCACTTATTGAATTAGTATTATGTAAGGTACCAGTTGGTGCTGAAGGTTTTGGTTTTTTTTTTTTTTTTTTTTTTTTTTTGAGACAAGGTTTCGTGATGCAGTTCAGGCCAGCCTTGAGCTCACTTTATAGCCCAGGCTGGTCTCGAATTTGGAACGACCTTCCTGCCTCAGTCTCCCGAGTGCTGGGATGACAGGCATTCGCCATCACGCCCTGCTGGAGAATTTTTGATAAAGCAACCTGACAAGATTAGTCTTACAGACTTTGCCTTTTTCAGGGAGATAGGATAAGCAAGTGAACGACAAAATGTATGCATGTAAAACTTAAAATGGTGGTGAACTGGAGAACGGACATAGGAAATTAAATAGGATGGTCAGAATTAACACCAGGGTTTAGGGATTTGTGCATAAGGTCATTCTGTAAGAACTTTTTCTCAGTGAGAGCCTTCTAATTAGAACAGATTTGGGAGGGAATCAGTTCTCATGTGTAAATGCCTCTGGGAGAACCCATTGGAGATACAGTATTTGAAAGATTTCTTAGGTGTAGCAGAAGTTTGAGACAGATCAGTATTCAGATTCTCTTTGGAATCTTTTTTTTCTGTAAAATTTGAGTAGCTCCACGGCCCCCTACCAAAACCACCCTTCCTAGCCAGCAATCGAGAAGCTGAGGCAGGAGGATCCCCACAATTTTGAGGCCAGCCTGGGGCTACATAGTGAGTTCAAGGCCAGCTTGGACTACACAGTCAGACCCTGTCTCAAAAACAAAACAAAACAAAAAATACCCCTCCTCCTGTCTCTTCCCACCCCACCAGGCTGGGTGCTGATTGACCGCAGTGGCCGCCACTTTGGTACGATCCTCAACTACCTGCGGGATGGGTCCGTGCCACTCCCGGAGAGCACCAGAGAGCTGGGGGAGCTACTAGGTGAAGCTCGCTACTACTTGGTACAGGGCCTGATTGAGGACTGCCAGCTGGCCCTGCAGGTGAGGGGCCTCCTCCTCCTCCAAGTCTCTGTGCACATGTGCCGAGAGAACTACCCAAGGGTTAGCTACTAGGACACGGCTTGGAGAGCCTGGCTCTGACTGCAGAGTCCCTGCAGTACCTCAGGCCAGACGCTGTGGTGACTGAATCCCTGTTCTCTGCTGCTTGCTGTTCCTCCTGGCCAGTCCAGCTGCTTCGCTGCCACCTGAGTAATCATCTGTAGCACATTCCCACCAGCTTGAACCCGTGGTGATACACACATGACCGCCCCATCGAGTGGCGTGTACCACTGGTCTAGTCAGTTTATCAGTCTTGTTACTAATAAAATTAACAAAAAGCTGCCAATGGGACCATTCACGCACGCATTACTGGTAGTTCATGTCACCCAGCACTGAGACATACGAATTAATGACTATCAGAAGCATGTTAAACACAGCCCCAAGCTGTTCTCTCCCTTGCTCCCAAGCCCTGAATAGCCCCTTAGGTCACTAGAGAAAAAACTAAATTTAAATTGGAATATAGTTCCAATGATTGACCATACATGATTGACTGTACCCTGACAGGCAGCATCTTCCCATGCCTCTCAACCCAGACAACCCACTTGCCTGCTTCTCCTTTCTTTCAAAGCAGAGAGATCCTTTCCTCAGGTAAAATGTCAGAAGCAGAACCACTGTCTGAGGGCTGGGGATATAGCTCAGTGGCATAAGTGCCTGCCTGGCAAGTGCAAGGTCCTGAGTTCGATCCCCAGTACCGAAAAAAAAAGAACCACTGTCTGTAAATAAGGCTGAAGGGTTCCAGGCCCCACTTGCACCGGCGGAGCCCCCCTTCTGTGCATCCCTCAGTGTTCTCAGAGCTCAGTCAGGGCCCAGGGCTTTGGAGTCACCTGTCACAGCCCATTGAGTGACCTTGTGTGAGTCAGTTCTGACCTCTGGCATTCTTTCTTTAGGTTCTAAAAGATAACCAGGAAAAATAAGTACGACGTAATGAGTTTTACATAAAGCCTTTTATACTCTGTTCAAGTTTTATAACATTAAAATGTCTTTTATGACTCAGCAGTAATAAGAGATTATAAGAGTTAATGCCCTTTATAGATTAAAAAGTGAGCTGGGCGTGGTGGCACATGCCTATGATGCCAGCACTCGGGACGCTGAGGCAGGAGGATCATTGCAAGTTCGAGACCAGCCTGGACTACAAAGTGAACTCAAGGCCAGCCTGAACTGCATAGCGAGACTCTGTCTCAAAAAGACAAAAAAAAGAAAGAAAAAAGTGGTGACTTTGAACAACTTTCTCTCATCTCAGGGTATACTTGTTTTTCTTGAAACCCAAAGGTATATAGCTTTCCTTTGGACGGTCTGCATGTGTTCATACTTCCTGAGTGTGGTTCTTAAGGGCAGAAGTGCGTTTCTATACTCGTGTATCACTGAAGTTTATGAAAGGGTACTGCTAGTGCAGTGTACTTTGCTAAGTTCTGTTCCCTCCCTCCCTTTGTTCCTCTCTAACGCCTCTGAGACTCATTAAATTTATTTCATGACCCATTAACAAGTTAGAGCGTATGGTTGGAAAAACATCGAGCTAGATCCTGGGAGTACCTTTTGTATAATTTCAGATTGTGTGTCGGGAGCGATTGTGCTGTCTGCTCGTGTGTACCCTTGGCTGACATAAAAAGAAGCACAAGGGAGGTTGGATGGTGCCCTCAAGGTCAGCGAGCCAGTAAGTGGCAGAGCGCAGATTCAGCCCGAGGTTACCTGACTCCCACGTGGAGTGGCTTTTCTTCCTGCTGCCTCTGTTCCAGGTTTCCAGAGACCCTGCCCAGCCCCACTCCGCACAGCTCAGCAGGTGCCCGGGGGTCTGGCGTACCTTCAGCGTTGGCCTGTGTAGCTCGCGTTTTTCCCCTTCATCCCCACCCCCTTGCCAACTTCCCCTTTCCCGGGGGGCGCCTGGTCGGTGCTAATGGTTGTGTGCATACACTGTACTTGGATTAGGCTTATATTCTTGAAAAGTGTAAGCATTCTTTTATATATATGTGCATTCTAAATTACCAGGAAGGGCACTGAGCTGTGGATCATGTTTCATAGTTTTTTGTTTAATTCTATGCTTCTTTGGAGATCTGGTCATGCTGTTGCATGTACATCTCATCCCTTGCCTTTAAGAGCCACATAGGAATCTATGGTTTTTGTGCACTGCATTTTATTCGTACATCCCTCTGAGGTCGGAGACACAGCTCACCTCCCACTTCTCCCCGACAAAACTTGTACATGTCCCTTTAGGGTCCTGTACCGGTTTCTCATGGTGGCAGCTGAGAGCATTGCCACAGATGCGTGCAAACCAAATTTAACTTCCGAATGATCCCAGTACTGGTACTCAGCAGAGGAGAAGAGATCCCGGTTCTGCAGATCCTCAGTGACACGTGGCAGCCTTCATCCTAAATTTGCCAATCCGATGGGTGTAGAGTGATCTCATTTTCCCTTGCATCTTCTGGTTACTGACGAGGTCGAGCTTTTCTTTTTGAGCATCTTCAGACGCGACAGCTTTTCTGGTGTCCCCTTCCTAAATTGCTTATTCTTTTCTTTTTTTTTTTTAACCAAAATTTCTACTGAATTTCCTTCCTGCTGCTTGGCAGGAGATACTTGTATATTTTAGTCTACTTTTTAAAGGAGATTTAAACCATATTATATAATGGCACATATTTTACATGCTCTAAGGCATGTGGGGTATTTTGGATTCATTTTTGTTTTTTTTTTTAATTTTTTAAGACCAGAACATTTATTGTGACTAATGGTCAGAATTCTCAAGATGAACAGCGTGCTACAAGAGCCACTCTCTTGGGTTTAAAATTGTTCCTTCACAGAATCTATGCTTGAATCTGCGATACACACATTTTCGGTGCCTTGTTTGCCCAGTCCCCTTGCTGTTTCTTCTTGTAGCCATGGCACACCAGTTTTACTTTCTCTTGTTCTTGGCAGAGTAGACACATTTGCCACAGCTCAACTTCCGAAGGTGGTGAGCCTTAGGGCCAGAGGCAGCACAACCTGCTTATCTTATTATGAAACTTTCCAAGTGATGCTGTTGCCCTAAGGCAGTCGTGGTGAACCTTTCAGAGCTTTCAGCTGGGCGGAGGCTGGGGAGGCTGAGGCAGGAGGATCGCTGTGAGTCTGAGACCAGCCTGCACTACAAAGTGAGCTCAGGCCAGCCTGAACTGCATAGTGAGACCCTGTCTCAAAAAGTGAAAAAAGACAAAAAAACAAAGAAAAGACAAATGGCAGCCCCCGAGGTCAGAGCTTTCAGTGATACAGCCAGCCTCAGCAGGTTCACCAGTGCCCTAAGGCATACATTGTATAAAATAAATTAGCCTTTCGCCTAAGCATCTGGAGTGATACTGTTTACCCACAATGGTTGGGAGAGTCCAAAAAGTACTCAAATTTTTTACTGAGGTTTGAAATTGGGATGAGGAATCCTAATTAAGTATCTGTTCTCCATGATAATTTGTAGTCAATTTTAGATACTACCAGTATTTTCTTTTAGACTGTTATCTCTCTGTGACATCTGGTATTAACTAGAAATCCTTGGTTTTAAAACAAAATTATAATTGACCACGTATTATTTTTAAAGCAGTATTTATCAATCGTAGAAAGTTAGTAAACAGATAAATAAATAAAGCACCAGATATTTTTCCAGGTCTGTGTGTGTACCCAGTGCCTCAGGCTCCCACGTGTGTATGTGTGTCTGCTGGCATCATGTTGTATGTACTGTTTTGTAAGCTGCTGTTTTTAGCCATTGTTAACAGTTGCCATCTTGCCATATCAATAAAGTTTTTATCTGACATGCAGGGCATACTCCAGTTTCTCAGTTGTTCCAGAGATGTTTTCCTGCCCGGTTCTTCTAAACCAGGAGCCAGTGTGGATCTGCGCCTTGTATTGGGTTATTCTGTTCTAAGTCTTCTATCCTAAAACAACCCCTTCTTTGTCCATGATGCTGACTTGCTAAAAAACCTGCCAGTTCTCCTGCACAGTAACTTAGCAGAGTTGCCTGGTTTACTCTTGGTATCATTTGATTTGTTACTCTATTTATTCTGTTTGTTTTGTTTTTTGCCTTTTTGAGACAGGCTGTCTCTATGCTGTTCAGGCTACCCTTGAGCTCACTTTGCAGCCCATCCTGATCTTTTTTTTTTTTTTTTTTTCCATCCTGATCTTGAACTCACAACGATCCTCCTGCCTCAGCCTACCTGAGTGCTGGGATTATAGGTGTGCGCCACCACATCCGGCGGTACCTTATTTATTCTGAATTTCCTGTAAATTAGATCATAAGTTTAAAGGCTTGACATTAAACATTTTGGTTAGAGTACGTTTTAGGTACAGTAATGTTCCATATTTTAAAGGGTGTTACACTGAGAGACCCAGAATATTGCTAGTGTGACCCTTGTGGTGCTCACAGTGGACTCCTGGACTAAGGTGACCCTGGCTTGAGCCCTGAATTGTAGTCATAGTTCCTCACTGCCAAGTATAAAGTCATCTGTACGGTAGTATTTGGGCACTGTACAACTAGCAGTTACCTATCTTCAACACACCGATTGATAAGCTTTGCCCAAGTCAGTAATTTCACTGGGATGCTTATAATTTTGTTATTTCCTCAGTGTGGAAAGTCATGCTTTCTAGTGTCAACTGAAGTGTTTTTTTTTTTGGTTTGGTTTGGTTTGGTTTTGAGACAGGGTCTCACTATGTAGTCCAGCCTGTGGCATGTTGGGCTTACAGGCGTATGCACCATAACTGCTTCATTTTGTTTTTTGTTTTTGTTTTTTGTTTCTTTCTTTTTCAAGACAGGGTCCCTCTAACTTGCCCAGGCTAGCTTCAAATTCATGGTGCCCCAGCCTCTGTCTCCTGAGTAGCGGGGATTGTGTGTGTGCCACTTTCTGGCCCAGCTGAGAAATTTGGGTGGGGAGAGGGATGTTGAGACAGGGTCTCACTGTATAGCCCAGGCTGGCCTCAAAGTCATGGCAGACCCCCTGCGATTACTGGCGTGCACTACCGTGCCGGCTTCGACTGAAAAATTCTTAACATTAATATAACCAAATTACTTACCCTTTTATTGACCAGTGTTGTATCCTTTCAGAGTCTTCTTTAAAAATTTTTTTTTTAATTTTTACTTTTAGAAAAAAGATTCCACTAAGCAGTTCAGGCTAGCGTTGAACTCACTGCATAACCCAGGCTGGCCTCAAACTTGCAATCCTGCTTCAGCCTCCTGAGTGCTGGGATTACCACCATTTCTAGTCTGCATTTTTATTAGCTTTATTGAGTTTTTTCTTTGTGGTTTTTTTTTTTTTTGGTCTTTTTGAGACAGGGTCTCACTGTGCAGTTCAGGCTGGCCTTAAGCTCATTTTGTAGCACAGGCTGGCCTCAAACTTGCAATGATCCCCCTGCCTCAGCCTCCCAAGTGCTGGGATTATATGCGTGCAAGCTTTATTGTTTTATATATGGATTTTTTGCATAAGTACATTCTAATCTCAGTGAAACTCACTTTTGTGATTATGAAAGGATTTAACGCTTTTTTTTTTCCATCCTCCATGGAATGAGCTAGTTTTCCTAGTACCATCTATTAAGCAGTCTTTGAAAGTCAGCATCCAAGAGGCCCACCAGTGATTCTTGCCTCCTTGTACCCAGGCTTTTGTCTGCTTTCATCCCATACTGAATAAGACTAACCAGTAGGATATTATGTTGCAGAAATATAGTGTGGGCTCTTGAAGCCGGGTCGTAAAAGGCATTACCACTTCTGCCTCTTTGGATCACTCACTCTGGGAAGCCAGCCCTTGTGTGAAGACACAAGCAGCCCTAAGAAGAGGTTTCCTTGGTGAGGAGCTGAAGCCTGCTGACAAAGCCAGCACAGACCCCCAGCTCTATGGGGGAACTGTCTCCAAAGCAGATCCTGAGCTGGGTGTGCTGCTTCCCACCTGTAATCCCCCCAAAAAGGCAGAAGCAGATCTTGCAGGCTCAGTCTAGACTTAAGATAATGCAGCCCTGGCCAATGTCTAGGTTGCAACTTCATGAAGGACCCCAGGACAGGGCTCATCCAGCTAGGCTAGTCTGAAATTCCTGGCCCACAGATCATGTGTGTGGTAATAAATGTTCATCGGTGGTTTTATTTTGTACCAGGAATGGAACTCTGGACCTTGCACTTGGCAGGCAGGCACTTGTGCCACTGAGCTGTATCCTCAGCCTTTATCATAGTTTTAAATTGTTAAATTTGTAGTAATCTATTTCCCAGGAAGAGATAACAGTTTTGGTTTCTGGAGTGTAGAGTCTCCCATGACAAAAATCCTAAAATATGGAAGTAGCTTTAGAACTGGGAAGTGGGCAGAAGGTGAGAGGACTCTGAACAGAACGTTGAGCCTCCTTTGGGGAGCAGTGGTGAGGGCATAAAGAGTGGTTAGGAAAATGTTACCAGAAGTTGATGGAAAGCAGATCCTGGTTATATGCAAAATAGCAACATTGTCTCCTGCAGTAATGTATAGTTAGGAGGTACCCTAATGAACTTGCCTGATCTAGCTAAGGAGATTGCCAGACAGAATGTTGAAGGTCCCTGAAGAAAAAAACCATTGAACAAAATGCCAGAAGCTGTTGGATTTAGCTGGGCGTGGTGGTGCGCCCTTGTGATCCCAGCACTCAGGAGACTGAGGTAGGAGGATCGTGGAGAGTTCAAGGCCAGCCTGAACTGCATAGTGAGACCCCTTTTTTGTCTCATAAAGAAGAAAGAAAGAAACAAAGTATTGGATTTGAAATTTTCCAGCCTTTCCAGATATGTAGTTAACAAATATGTTAAAATTAACAATCTCTGACGTCCAAGCAGAGATCAAGTACAGAGCATTCAGAAAAACATGGTCTGAAGATGTATCTCAGAATGTGATTATAAAGTCCTCTGTGATCCCAGCATTAAAGCAGGAGAATCGCCGTGAATTCAAGGCCAGCCTGAACTACACAGTGAGACCCTGTCTCAAAAACAAACAAAAAGAAAAGGTCCTTTGTGAGGACCTCAGAAATATCCAAGAAGATATCTCAAGACCATTTGATCAAATTTTTCTGAGCCAGCTGCCGCTTCTGAGAAGCTGAAGGGGAATGGTGTCCTTGGTAGTCTGAACATAGCCCAGAGTAGGGAGGGGCTTACCTCGCAGAGGCTCATGGGTATGGCTTTTTCTTACGCACTAAACCCCAAAACTTACAGGATACCCAGAGAATCACCGTGGCAGAAACACTACCATCTTGGACTGAAAGGAACAGACCCAGAGTGAAGAGGGAAAAGCGGCCTCTGGGTCCCTAAACTTCTGTAGACAGGAAGCTGGCCACGGGAGCTGGAGCCGCAAACATCTTTCGTGGAAAAGGAGGGATGCAGCAGGCAGGAGCCGTGGAGAATTATTCCTGAACAGGGCAGGCATCAAAGAGTCCCCAGCACACAAGTGCGTCACAGAACCTCCAAGCCGGTGCCTTCCACCTCCGCTCTGCCTCCTCCCTTTTGAACAAGTGTCCCTAGTGACAGGCCTGTTTCTGCTGCATACCGGTGGTGCTGAGGAGACATTTGTCTTTCGTCTGCAGTTCTTCCAATAGGAATTGTCCTTTAGAAGTGATAAAGAACAGTGGACCGGACTTAGAAGACAGCGTTCTGGGCTGAGTGTCATGGTGGATCCTTTTAATTCGAGCACTCTAGGAAGCTGAGGCAGGAGGATTGCAAGTTCAAGCCTACCCGGGCTAACCTAGTGAGAGCCTGTCTCAAAATGTAAAAAGGATTGGGGATGTAGTTCAGTGTGAGGGTCCTGGTTCACTCCCCAGCACCGCAGAACAAAACAAAACAAAACAAACAACACCCCCCCTTCCCACAGTGTTCTATACTTTGCGCCTCTACCATAACGAGAGTGGTTTTTGCCTGAATCTGCAGAGACGAAAGACTAGACCATGGACCTGACCTCTGAGGCAACCCCCATGGTTCTTGTCTCCAAATCTTCATTCCCTCCCACACTGAATAGGGCTGGCGAAGTGCTGTACGAGACTGTGAGTCCTCTGCCTTGGTCTGTTTGGGAGTATCTGCTCGGAGGAAGCCAGCTGCCGTGTTATAGAGGTCCACATGGCAGGCATTAGCCAGTGTGAATTGACCAGCTGGATGAGTAAGTTCCTCACAGGTGATTCCTCCCTGGCAGTCATGCCTTCACTTCAAATGCCCCCCACAAGCCTCATGCAGTCGTGGGGTGGGCTTCCGGAGTTTGTGATTGACTCGTGGTCCAAAGGGATTATGGGTATGAGCGCTGCAATCATGGTCCATTGGGATTACGGGGTGAGTACCAAGACTGGGTGTGAGTGCTGCCCCCACCCCGCACTGGACGCAGGAGGGCACAGTACAAGGGAGGGGGAGAGGCTGCTCTCCACTGCTCCTCGCTTCTGGTCTTGCTGCTGTTGCTGTCTTCCGCTGCCATGAACTGTTGCCGTCTGCCTTGTGCCACTCTTTGCCTTGGAGCCAGCTGAGTATGGGCTGAAAACCTCCGCAAACTGTGAGCTAAAAAATTCCTGCCTTAATCTGGGATGTCAGGGATTTTGTCTGAGCAATGAGCGAAAAGTAACCAACACATACCCTAAAGCCTGCTGACCACGGTTGTGCAAGAAAACTCAGGCCAGAATCACCTGGGTGAGTCACTTCAAAATTCCAGGCCTCTGGAAATGGAAACAATAAACTTTGTGGTGGTGGTGTTCATTTAAGCCTGGGGCGGTCTCTTAAATAGCTGTAGATAACTGTTCTCCACCCCTCCTTCCCCCACTCACTTGTGGTGTCTTTCTGTAGGTCTGCGTGTATATATGCTGCACCGTTATATGCTGCACCGTTTCTGAGTACTCTGTTGTGTTCTATTGCATTTTGCTTTTGTTTCCACAGTAGAACTAAAGTATATTCATTATTTTAGTCTTGTAGGATATTTTAAAATCTGATAGCGTCACTGTCTCCTCTTTGTGGTTCTTTTTTTAAAAAAATTGATTTAAGTAATTATAGACTTATTTATCTATATTTACCTTAATCTTTTAAAGTTTTTTTATTTTTAAATTAATTTTATTTATTTATTTATTTATTTAGTCTTTTTGAGACAGGGTCTCGCTATGCAGTTCAGGCTGGCCTTGAGCTCACTTTGTAGCCCAGCTGGTCGCAAACTCACAATGATCCTCCTGCCTCGACCTCCCTAGTGCTGGGATTACAGGTGTGCACCACCATTCCCAGCAATTTTTTGGTTTTTTAAGGCAGGGTCTCCCTGTGTAGCCCAGGCTAGCCTTGATCACAGTGATTCTCCTGTCTCAGCCTCCCAAGTGCTGGGATTACAGGCATATGTGTTTTATATTTTGAGATGAATCTTACCATGTTGCTCAGGCTAGTCTCAAACTCTTCTCGGCTTACTGACCCTCTCACTTCAGCCTTCTGGGTAGCTAGGACTAGAGGCATATGCCGCTGCTCTCAGCCTCCTCTGTTAACTTTAAACTTTAAGAGTGTCTCCGAAAAACCTCTGGAATTCATATCAGAATCGCACATTTAGTTTTCAAGATTGGGTAAGGTAAGAGGGGTTTTGGCATGAAGATTCTAGAAGACAGAAGAGAACCTATGTAGCCACGCATGGTGACACACACCTGTAATCCCCGCACTTGGGAGGCTGAGGCAGGAGGATCGTTGAGAGTTTGAGACCAGCCTGGGCTACAAAGTGAGCTCAAGGCCAGTCTGAACTCCATAGCTAGACCCTGTCTCAAAAAGACAAAAAAAAAAAAAAAAAAAAAAAAAAAAAAAAAAAAAAAAAAAAAAAAAAAAAAAAAACCCAGAAATGACGTTGGATTCTGATTCCTTCTCAGCCTTATCCTGCCCAACCAGGGTCCAGCACATACTTACTGGGCACTTATTTATGTAGTAGGAACTTGCTCCCCAGGTAGCAAGAGACAGGCTGTGAACAAGTTACAGAAAGTTAGAAAACACCAGGCACTGAGTGCCGTGAGGGAAATGAACCAGTAACACGAAGTGGAAGAAGCAGAGGGACTACTTCAGGCAGGGCACGGAGGAGGCAGGGCCGGTGCTTTGAGGGGGCGCTCTGAACTGAGATCTGGGGGGCACATGGGACCAGCTATGGAAGCAGCTGTGTGGAGAGCAGCAGCCCAGCACCAGGGTGGGCCCAGCTTGATGTGGAAGGAAGATGGGCAGGTGAGCCAGAGTCCCCAGGCAGCACGAGGAAGGGGTGGAGCTGAGCTCAGCGAGCTTGGCTCCTGCAGGCTCTTAGACCAGTAAGGAAAGTGGATTTTTGACCCTAAGGCCCGCTAGCAGCTCCTAAAGGCCTTTAAGTGCAGGCATGAGTGACCTCCGGTTGTGCTGCTAACTACCTTCTGCTTCTTTCCCAGCAAAAAAGGGAGAACCTGTCCCCACTCTGCCTTATCCCCACGGTGACATCCCCCCGGGAGGAGCAGCAGCTCCTGGCCAGCACATCCAAGGTGAGGCCCCGGAGCCCTTTGGGGTGGGGGCTGAGGGCCTGGCCTGCAGCCTGACACCCTCCTTCTCTCTCTCTCTCGACAGCCCATGGTGAAGCTCCTGCACAACCGCAGTAACAACAAGTACTCCTACACCAGGTGACCGCCGCGGGCCTGCGTGTGGCGCGGCGGCCTATGGGCCGGGCTCCTGCCTGGCCCCGGCCCGAGGGAGGGCTTCGTCTGTGCAGAGGGACTAGGGATTCCAGATGCCCCCCGCAGCTCTGCCACTCGCCTGCTGGGCACCTTGGGCAGGTCATCCCCTGCGGAGCCTGTTTATCACCAGGAAGCTGGAATTTGGACAAGGGCGAAGTGCAGGCCAGAGCAGGAGCAGTGGGGCCTCGGTTCACCAGCGCCTTGGTTTGCAGACAGAAGCATCTGGCAGAATTTTGTTTTTGTTTACAAGCTCCACACCAAGTGACAAATATGGCCACAGCCATCTTTCCCACACAAACACAAACGTTACCATCTATTTCAAAACCATAGAACAAATTACGTTTGTGAACCGCAGTTCACTATAATTTCCAGACTGCATCTAAGCGCTCTCCCCGTTATTGTTCACAGCCCTCCTGATGCTTGAGGTAGGTGTTATCTCCATTTGCAGATAAGGAGACCGAGGCACCAAAAAGTGAGGTCACCTGCCCGTGGCACTCAGGCCGTGGCAGAGCTGCAGTGGCAGCTGGGCTCAGGAGACTGCCCTGAAGCCGCTGTGCTGTGCTGGCATCTGCTCAGCAAGAGCCGCTTACCTTCGGGGCAGAAGCAGGCGGGGCCCAGGTGCCCCATCCCGGGGAGATCCGAGGGAGGGAGCCCAGTCATGCTGAAGCCGCCTGGCCTCTGGCCCTCAGCACATCAGATGACAACCTACTTAAGAACATCGAGCTGTTTGACAAACTGGCCCTGCGCTTCCACGGGCGGCTACTCTTCCTCAAGGATGTCCTGGGGGACGAGATCTGCTGCTGGTCTTTCTACGGGCAGGGCCGCAAGATCGCCGAGGTGTGCTGCACCTCCATTGTCTATGCCACGGAGAAGAAGCAGACCAAGGTCAGAGGGGTCTGGAGCTTGAACCCAGGAGGGGCATGGGGTGGCAAGACCAGGAGCCTAGTCAGAGGCAGCTGCGCAGGCCAGGGAGGGAGTGTACTGCAGTGGGAGTCACTAAAATTCCAGGCCTTGGTCTGTAACTTGGGCAAGTGGTCTTCATTTCTTGACCTGCGGAATGAGGGGTTTGGATCACAGCAGGGCTTGGTTGTGCTTTGTTATTGGTGCTGCAGATTGGACCTAGGGCCTTGCACAGAGTCCTGTTCTTCCTCTTTTTTTATTTTTTAAACTTTGTGGTCCTGGGAATTGAAACCAAGGATGTGATCTGCCCCTAGGCTGCATCCTCAGCCTGAGCATGTTGCTGTGTAGAAGGCCTGTGGTGCTCTTTAGAATCTTGGGCCACTTAGAACACACCTGGATTTGCAGATCATGAGTTGTGAACTTGACCATCATCTGCAGGTATTTCCTGAGCACCTCCCCCACCTGAGCATAAGCTTGGGCGTCAGTGTGCTGAGTAAAGCGTCCTTTCTTGCCCATCCCTTCTAAGCCCAGTAAGAGGAGCACACTTCAGGTGCACCGAGTCCCTGCCAGTCTCGGCACCCAAAGTTCTTTCACACGTCCTACCCATGCACACTATTGCCTCTTCTTGGAATTTTTTTCCCCCATACCTATCTGCCTAGTGAGCTTGTATGTTTGTTTTTGGCTTTTTGACACAGGGTCTCACTGTGCAGTTCAGGCTGGCCTTGAGCTCACTTGTACTTCAGGCTGGTCTTGAACTTGCGATGATCCTCCTGCCTCAGCCTCCCGAGTGCTGGGTTACAGGCATGTACCACCGTGCCTGGCTGCCTGTGTCATTTTTTGTTTTTTCAGACAGGGTTTCATTATGCAGTTCAGGCTGGCCTTGGACACACTATGTACCCTAAGAGTGGCCTTGAGCTCATTGTGATCCTCCCTCCTGAGCCTCCTCAGTGCTGGGTTTACGGGTGTGTGCCATTACGCCCAGCTCTGTACTTAATATTTATAACTCAGCTAACATCATTTTTGCCCTCAGACAGCTTTGCTCATAGCTTCAACCCAGACACTTCAGACAAAGCTAGTAATCCTCCCTTCTTAGCTAGAGACAGTGTTTATTGCAGCCTATGCTTTGGGGGCAGGGACTGCTGCACCACAAGGCACTGCGGTACCTCTTTCTTTCTATCCCCTTAGTACTAGTGTAGCCCTTGTCTGATCAAGGAAGCATGCTTAGAATGTGCAGATGAATGCATGAATGACTCAGCTTCCTGGAGGTTTCTTCTGCAGTTGGAGAGATAGGACAAACCAATGATGAGAACAGGGCTTCATCACGCCCTTCCAGGACTCCTCTGTGGGATGCCTGTCACTTCTTCCACTTCATTCCTTTCTGTTCCTGTCACTCTGCCTCCACAGCCTTGGCCTCCCTGCTCACCTTTGATCTGTACCCTGGGCACATTCCTGACCCAGAGCTTGCATCCTGTTGCTGCTCCCCAGCCTGCTTCCTCTAGCTGTCCGCCTGTTTCGCTCCCTCCCAGCTTGGGTCAGGTATCGCTTTCCCAGGGAGGCCTTCCCTGAGCTAACTGCATGTTGAAAAGTGTGACACTCCCGGCCAGGGCCATTCTCACTCTGATCGATTCTGTATAGCATTCGTTGTCCTCTAACTGTGTTTATATCTTGCTAAGCATGGGTTTGAGTCCCCCCCTAGGATACAAACTTGGTGAGAGCAAGCGCTTCTCAGTTCTGTTCACTGATTTCTTCCCGGTTCCTAGAGCAAGGCCTGGCATAGTACAGTGAGTCTGTAACTGTCAGGTGAAAGAACAGACCAAGAGTCTTGCCATGAAGGGCAGAAAAGAACCACTCTGCCCGCCTGAGTGCAGAGCTGGGCCTTGAAGCAGGCCTTTGCCAAGTAAAGAAGCTGCAGTGAGAGCAGTCAAGGCCTGAGAACTGGAGCACAGAGGCTGGGAGACGTGTGGTACAGGAGCTGCCAGGAAGGGGCTGTGACACTGGACTGGAGGGGAGGAGCTGGTCATCGCTGGCCTTTTGCAGGTGGAATTCCCAGAGGCCCGGATCTTCGAGGAGACCCTGAATATCCTGATCTACGAGACTCCCCGGGGCCCAGACCCAGCCCTTCTGGAGGCCACAGGGGGCGCAGCCGGAGGTGGTGGGGCAGGCCGAGGGGAAGACGAGGAGAACAGAGAGCACCGTGTCCGCAGGATCCACGTCCGGCGCCACATCACCCATGACGAGCGTCCGCATGGCCAGCAGATTGTCTTCAAGGACTGACGTGGACCCTTCCCTTGGTGCTGGCTTCTGGGACCCAACCACTCCCGCCCTTTTCCCCTGGCCCAGACCTCGCCCCGGCTCTGCTGGCCAAGTCGGGGGTCTTCCCCTGCTCCTCTGCACAGTGCAGTTCGCCTGGCCCCTAGTGTCCTCCACTGTGCTAACATCGTCCACCCCAGCCCCTCCCTGCAGGCAGAGCCCTTCGGAAGGCTGGCTTTCACTCCTCCTCACCATTCCCGCCCCAGCCGCTTAGGAGGCCTCAGAATTCCCTTTCTCTTTTTTTAGTTCACTGTACACACAGAAGTGTTGAGCCAACCCTTCGCAGCATCCACCGGCTCTGAGCCTCCTCCAACTAGTGCCTCCCTCCCGCCTGCGCTCCCCTCCCTGCTTCCTGAAGTTTGTCCTAGGCTGGCCTGTGCCCACTCAGCTGTCTTCTTGATCTGTTTCATATTATTTATTGTTTTAATTTTCTATTAAATTATTGGAATAAAGCTGAGTTGAGGATCTGCTGCTGGCTCCCAGGGAGGAGACGGGGAAATGGCTTGCATGAAGGAGATGCCTGCCTAGTTTTATGGCAGAAGATAGGAGCCCTCGTCCCAAGCCCTTCCTGGGGCCGGTAGCTGGGAAGGAAGAACTCAGGAGTGAGGAGAGTATCCAGAATTTATATGTCGGCGCTCCCTGGCCAGTGCCCACCCTCAGCCCTGTTCCCCCCCAGCCGTGGGGAGGAGGTCCTGGCTGCTGCCCGAGCTGTCCCCCAGCGCAGCCTCGGGCCCCGGTGTCTGAGGGCAACACCTTCCTTCAAGGGTCTGGCGTGAAGACAAAGTCGAGGGCCTGGCGCTCGGCCCCAGCCACGTTGGGATGCCAGAGGTCCACAATGAAGACCACCCGCGGGCCATCTTCAGGGGAGCCTAGGACACGGGGGTGAGAACAGGAGGACACTGGCAGTTAAGTACTTCTCTGCCAGAGCAGCCACCAGACACAAGGAAAGCAAAAACTGAGTGTCAGGCCTTGTTCTAACTTACACATCAGCCCTCTTGGTCATTAAACAAGCCACGAGGTAGTACTGTAGCTATCCCTGAAGCATAACAAATTGAAGTAACTTGCCCGGGTCCCACAGCTCCCAGGCAGGGGGCAGGACCGCCATGTAGGTGGCCCAGGCCCAGCGTCCTGTGCTGGCGCAAGCTGTACACCCTCATACAAACTGACTTTACCTTCTGGTCCCTTGATAAAGACGGTGGCTACCCCATGGGTGATGGGAGGATTTACGTGACTTGCTCAGGGTCATGCAGCCAGAAAATGGTGGTGCTGGGACAGGAAGTCACTCAGACCTGGTTCTGTGGCCCTGCAGGCTCCAGGTCCCTACACCCCCACCTGTAGCCGAACAGGATCCGGTTACCATTGTGAGCCACCGTGTGCAGGAAGGAGTCGTCCACCAGGAGGCAGTGCCCCTCGGCCCAGCACTGGGGCTCACCCCCGACCACCAGCTCACAGCCAGCCGGGATCTTCAGGCCTGTGGGAAGAGACCAGGCGTCCAACACCCTGCCTCCACCTGAGGGGCCTACAGCAGATCTAAGGGCCTTAGAGATGGGACTCTCTGGTTGTCTCCTGATCTCTCTGTCCAATCACAGCAGAGCGCAGGGATGAAAGGAGAAGGGAGGTGCTGCTGTGGGGAGCACAGTCCATCACTGAGAGGAAAGAGAAGGCTTCCCAGAGGAAACCTCATGCCCCCTGGGGCTTCCTCACAATTCATAAGAACCTACTGTATGCTGGGCGCTGTCTCCCTGTAAGTTATGACCAAGGGGTCCATCCCAGCCCCAGGGCCACACAGAATGTGCTAAGAACACAGCAGCCGGGTGTGGTGGCGCACACCTGTAATCTTAGCACTGGGGAGGCTGAGGCAGGAGGGTCGTTGTGAGTTTTGAGACCAGCCTGGGCTACAAAGTGAGCTGGGGAACAGGAAGGCATCCCAGGAGGAGGGGTGGCACTTGAAAACATGCCCTAAGGCTGAGTTTATAGGGGGAACGGGAAGGAAGTCATTCTAGGCTGAAAGGCCAACATCCACGGGGCAGCTGCTGGGCCTAGCCAGAGCCCTGAGGCCCGTGTGCCCTGAAGTACAAGACACCTCCAGCTGGCAGCACAGGAAGTGATTTTGGTTAAGTCAAGGTCATAACAACGATCAGAAAACTGATTTCCATTTTCTTTCAATCTTTAAACATCAAAAAGAAAGTCTCAGTTTAGTGCTGGGACATCAACACCCCACTAAACATTGCTACCTTTTTGATGAGGAAAGTAGGTTTCAGGCCTTCAGTGATTTAGAGTTAGCTAAAATATTTAAGCCTCCCTGTTTGTTTTTTTTAATAGTACTGGGAACTTAACCAGAGTTCACACTGAGTTACATCCCCAGGCCTTTTTTTATCCTTCATTTGTGAAACAGTATTGCTAGGTCACTAATTGGCAAGGCTCAAGCTTGCGTCTTCCTGCATCAGCCTCCCAGAGTGTTGGGATTACAGATGTAAGCCACCATACCCAGTTTAATTATAGCTCCCTTTTTTATTTTTATTTTTTTGGTCTTTTGAGACAAGGTCTCGCTACGCAATTCAGGCTGGTCTTAAGCTCACTTTGTAGCCCAGGATGGTCTTGAACTCACAATGATCCTGCCTCAGCCTCCGAAGTGCTGGGATTACAGGTATGTGCCACCACGCCCTGCACAGCTCCCTTTTTAAAATTTCAATTTAGGAGTACTTTCTAATTAGAGCAATATTCTAATATTGATATCACTATAGGTTATAAAGGTTCCTTTTCAATAAACTCAAAGAGAGTCAGTGTGACATAATGTAGTATGGAAGGTCAATGACTGGCTTAATTTATGCTGATGGTTTCCCCAGAGTGAAGCTCAGGAAGCGTTGCTATGGGCAACAGGGAGTCACATTTCCAAGAAGAGAGGCATGCCGAGAACAAGAGTGTAAAAATGTCTAGGGGCAAAGAAGAGGGTCTGGAGAGCAGCTGTGGGAGCAAGGAGGTTGTCTGTAGGCAGGATGTACTTACCCAGGTGGCATCTGACTCGAGCATTGGTGGGCCCACAGCGGCTCTCGAGCCGGGCCCCAGGCAGGAGGACGGAAAAGCCAGCGTTGCCGAAGGTGTTGGCGCTCATGAAACTCCTCAGGCCTCTCAGTGCCCGGTAGGCTCCTGGGCACCGGCGGCAGTTGTTGGGTTGGCACCGGCCTGCTTGGTACAGCAGGAGCTGGTAGCACCCAGGAGCCAGGGGCGGGGACCAGCCCCGCGGCAGAGGGGTAGTCCCTGAGAAGTCCCAGCTCACAGCCCCAAAGTCCCTCAAAATGGCAGGGAAGCTGCTCTCCAGCAGTTCCACGTCGTGCCGCTGGGCATCCCGTGGCACAAAGGGGGCCGAAGGCAGGTCTGGTAGGAAGAACAGGCCTGGGCGCTGAATGCCCAGGGCTCCTGGGCCACCCCCAAAGCCTGGGCCACCTTGAGCTGCCCTCCTGACCCTACCCATCCCAGCCCAGGAGTAGCGCCTGGCATAGGCCCGAAGTCGACGACTCACTAGGCCTTCTGTCCTGGGTCCTTCCCCGGGCTCCTCCGCGAGCCCCAGGCCTGGCCCGCCAGCCTCGGGGCATCCCCCAGGCCCACGGCTCAGGCCTCCAGCCTGGCTTCTAGCACCCAGGGCCTGCATGTCTTGGGAGCCCAGGCGGTAACAGTACCAGAGGAACAGCGAGGTGAGGGCCCCAAGGAGCAAGGTCATGGCCGAGGAGGCCAGGGGCAGTGGCCATGGGAGCATGATGGGCAGGGAGGCCCTGGCCAAGAGGCCTGGGGCATCTTCTGGACCCCAGCGGCCTTGTCCCCCCAGCTCTGCACCTAGACCCTCCATGGCTGCCTCCCGGTTCCCCGCTGGGCCGCTTCCCTGCCACATCCCCCTCGGTTCCTTCTCTCTTCTGAGGTTTCCACTCTGGATTCTCTCCCCTGCCTGCAGGTACCTCTAGCCTTTCCTTCAGCTCTTCTCTCTCCCTCTTCCTCCGCGCACCTGTCTCCCCTCCCTGCCTCTAGGTGCCCTCTGCCTCTCTCTCCTTTCTCCTCGGGGCGGCGTCTCCTCTCCCCCTGCCTCTCCTCTCTTCACCTCCTCGGCCTCCCCTCTCCTCTCCTCCTCCCTCCACCACCCCTCCTTTCGCTCGCTGTCTCTCCCCTCGCTTTCTTCTGGCTTCCGCAGACAGCAATTCCTACCCCACCTGGACCCGCAGCCCCGGGACCCTGAAGCCAGTCTTCCTCCGTGGCGGTTCTCCCTCTCCTTCCTCCCACCCTCCTTTCTCCTTGCCCCCGCTCTTCCCTCGACCCGACCCTCCGGTCCTGCCTCTCTCTCGCTCCCTGTCTCCTACTCGCTCCTTCCTTCGCTCCCACTCACCCTGACGTCACTCTTTCCTGCAGCCCTCTCTGCTTAGCCACCCCCGACCCCTCCCCGCGACGGCCACAGCTCAGCCCTGGGGGAGGGGGACTCATCTCTGGATTTGCCTCCCCGCCCCCTCAGCCCAGGCCGGGCGCCACGTGGGGTGCAGGGGGCACCGTGCCAACCCCCAGCCGCCCTGCAATGCGAAAAGTAGGGCGGGGCCTGGGAAGGGGCGGGGACATCGGGGGCGGGGCGAGAGCGAGGATTTGACAGACAGGCCCGGTACTCCCGGGCACCGAGCGGGCAGGGTGGCAGCCGCCCCGCGCAGTACGGTGGGTCCGCAGGTCCCCCGAGCTTGCGACTCCACCTCCCCTTGGGCTTTCGCGGGATCCAGCCCCCGGCGCGGACCGGATGACAGTGACAGCGGCTTTGGCCAATCGCCGGGCGCGCCGGGGGGGGACTCTCAGGGGCGGGGCTCGGAGCTGTCCGCACCCGGCGGTGCTGAAAAAGCGAGCTCCCGGGAAAATCTGAGCCGAAGCAGCGGGCCACGGGCTGGGGGCATGCTGTCTTTAAGGACAGAGGTCTCTGCTCCTCAACTCTGGCCTGTCACCTCTTAGACGCTTCAAAGCCTCGCCATTCTCCTGGGGAAGGGAAAGCCCATCCCACTGTTAAGCTTCTGCAAAAGGCGAAGTCTTACGGGGATCCGACTGGGACTGAGAGCATATTGGGGGACGGAAAGGTGCAACCCCTTGGCGCCCCGGGAGGAGGAGACTCAGGTTCCAGATGTGCTGGAATGGCGGAGGCGGGGTGCTAACGACTTCTGGGACCAGAGAGGTGCCTTTGCCTCCCTTAGAGGCGGCGGGAGTGAGGGTTACGGTTCTAGCTCCCGATCCCTCCTTCCTCCATCTGCACTTCCTTCTCCGCCCTCCTCCGCAAATAAATCCTAGGCCCCTCCCTTCGCCCGTCCCCAGGATCTGACGTGGGCTCGACACCTTTCCAGCCTCTGCCTCCCGCAGTTCTAGTGCCCGAGCTTCGGCTCTCCGGGTTCTGCAACCCTTTCCTTCCCTGACAATCCCCGCTGGAGCCCAGTGGGTACCCTCCCAATTCTCGGTCCCACCCAGGCCCCCGGAAGCTGCCTTCCTGTTCCCCACTCCCCTGGCTTGGGATCCAGCCAGCCCGGTGGACCCAGGAGCCCCAACCAGAGGGTAACCTTCGGCCCTCTCGGCCCCACCCCCTGCAGCTAGAGCCGCGCCCCCTTCTACCACAGACCCCAGAGCGAAGGACAGAGACTGAGGCAAGGGGGGTGGATTCCAGGCAATCAACCCCCTAGCTCATTCTGCCTCTCCATCCCAAGGGGCAGAGAAATTGTCTTCTTTTACTGACTCCCTAGCAGGAAAGAAAAATCAAAGGGAAAGATAGAAGGACACGGAGGAAAAGTGGCAACTAGATTATTTAGGAGAGGCACAGAGGAGACTGGGTGAGTCGCCATGGGGACTCCCAAAGCCCAGCACCCGCCGCCTCCCCAGCTGCTGTTCCTAATTCTGCTGAGCTGTCCCTGGATGCAGGGTAAGGACATAAGGGTGTGGGGGTGGGCCTCAGGAAGGTGGGGGGATCGTCTATCTTTTTTCTCCAAACAACCTGCGTCTTCTGAGCTCGTGGGGCAGGGAGGGGCACAGCTGACCGCGAAGGGAGACGAATGTCAGGGCTCTCTGCTGTGTGCTTGGAGCCCCTTGACCCCTAATGGGGAGGAGGGGAGCGGGATACACGGAGCAGTGAGCAGCACCTTAGGGGTTAAATCCAGGAAGACGGACTGGGGAAGTTGGGGGGATGTCGGCGAAGGCGGCAGAGGCATGCAGTGTACCTGGGTGGGAGATGGAGGTGTTGGGAGAGGCGCCAGGCACCGCGCACACAAACGTTCTTCGACATATGGACAAAGACGGATGAACACAGGCAGGGCTCGGAGAGCAGATACTCAGTCCCTCACTTCTCTCTGACCCACAGCCAGACTCCGGCGAAGGAGACAGACGGGAGGAGAGAGAATGAGAGGAGAAAGGGAGAGAGAGAGAGGGGGAGAGAAAGAGAGAGAGAGAGAGAGGGAGAGAGAGAGAGAACAGCTACACTGCAGAGACAGAAACCCAGAGAGAAAGCTGGGCACTGCGGAGCAAGGGCTGGGAGGTGCCGCCAGACCCTCCGCGGAGTCCCAGGGTCGTGAGAGCCCCACTGAGGATAAACGGAGGGTAGCTCCTAAAGCCCCATCCACCCCCGCCGGCGCTGTCCAAGGTTCATAAGAACTAAGGTTCTCACTGAAAGACCTACACAGCCCTGGGTGGCGGTGGCGAGAGGGAGGCACGGGGAGGGTGCGGGACAGCTGAGAGCCTCTCCTCTGATCTTGGCCTTCAGCTCAATCTAGGACCCTCTCAGCCGTTGAAGGCCCAGCCCTCGCAGAGGGAAGATCTCTGGGAAAGATCTCTCTGGAGAAGGAGGGGCTGTGGGGAGTTGAGAGGGTCCCTGAACTTCGCCTCCTAGGTCTGCCCCTGAAGGAGGAGGAGGCGTTGCCAGAACCTGGAAGTGAGACGTCCACAGCGGCCTCTGAGGCCCTGGCTGAGCTGCTTCACGGGGCCCTGCTGCGGAAGGGCCCCGAGATAGGCTACTTGCCGGGTAAGGCCCCCAGGGTGGCGGGAGCGGCATAGCGGTGGGGAGCGAGGAGACGGGGAGCCAGGCCCGGACAGAGCAGGAGAGAAGCTGCAGAAGGAGCAGGGCACCCCACCCCCGCCCGGGCCCTGTGAGATTCAGAGGGTGACACCGGAGAGTGAAGCTGGGCGGGCACAGAAGCAGAAGTACAGACAGAGGGCTTAAGAGAGAGTCCGAGAAAAGATAGAGATAGACGGGAATTCAGAGCGCTAGAGTCTGAGAAATGGTGGGGGCAGAGAGAGAAGGAGAGGGGGGGAAATACAGAAACTGGCAGGTTCTAGTAGATCTAGGGTCATAAAATCAGACAGCAGGAAGAATAGCAAACAGGAATGAAAGAGCTCCAGAGAGAGCAGGACGGAGAGGGAGAGAAAGGTGTCAAGGACAGCCAGTCCTAATGGGAGGCAGGGAGAGGCTCCAGGGACACTGTCGGGCGGAGGGGCCCGGGGGAGGAACCTGGGGGAGGGAGGGGAGGAGGCCAGGCTGCCTAAGCTTGGAACTGGTGGGGAGTTTGGGTGGCAAAGGGAAAGATGGGGCTTCTGCCTAGTGAGGAGGGCTCCGTGGAGGAATCCTCCGTTTCCCTCCGCCCGCTCCCCACCCCGCCGGCCGGCCAACTCCTTTTCATGATTTCCCTTGCTTTCGCCCAGGATCTGATCCAGACCCCACACTAGCCACCCCTCCGGCCGGCCAGACTCTCGCAGCGCCCTCCCTTCCGCGGGCCACTGAACCAGGGACAGGGCCTCTGACCACAGCTGTAACCCCTAAAGGGGTCAGGGGGGCAGGACCCACTGCACCGGAGCTGCTGACCCCGCCCCCGGGCACCACGGCCACGCCCCCTCCCGGCCCCGCCTCCCCAGTCCCGCCCCTCGGTCCCGAGGGAGGAGAGGAGGAGACCACTACTACCATCATCACCACGACAACCGTCACCACCACAGTCACCAGCCCAGGTGAGGCTGTGGGAAAGGGGTGGGGGTGATGACCAGGAGCAGCGCAGAGGTGGGAAGAGGACGATGCTGAAGGAAAGGCCGCCTGGAGCCTGGGGAAGCCGCTGTAGGCAATATGGGAAGGGAACTTTGACCTCGCGTTTCTCTACCCTTGGTGCATGCCAGGCGCTGGCCCAGGTCGTTATCGCAGCGGGGGAGGGAGCTCTCAGTCCAGGTGGGGAGGAGCATTGGGTAAAGATGGTGAGGATCTTGGGGAGAAGACAGAGGCTTAGCTTGGAGGGCAAGGGCACAGGACCTCTCGCAACCCCAGCTGCTTGTATCTCTCTAGTTCTGTGCAATAACATCTCCGAGGGCGAAGGGTTTGTGGAGTCTCCAGACTTGAGCAGCCCCTCCAGCCGCACGCTGGGGCTCCTGGACTGCACCTATAGCATCCACGTCTACCCTGGCTACGGCATTGAGATCCAGGTAACTGGACCTACGAGTAAGACGGGCGGTTTCCAAGCCTTGCCTCTGGGCCCGTTCAGGGCATACAGGTTTGGCCTGGGAGCCAGAGAGCTTGTTTCTTCTCCCACGTGGGCCTGTTTTCTGGCTCAGATGATCTTGAAAACTCTTCTAGGGTCCACACCATGGGCCCTGTCCCTGCAGTTTTGAGGGCAGCAACAGAGGGGAACAGGAAGGCAGAGGACAGGGGCCTCGGGGCATCGTGTTGCCCCCAGTTGACTTGTTCTGGCCTTTGGCTGCTTCAGGTGCAGACACTGAACCTGTCTCAGGAGGAAGAGCTCCTTGTGCTGGCTGGTGGGGGCTCCCCAAGCTTGGCACCCCGACTCCTGGCCAACTCCTCCATGCTGGGAGAAGGACAGGTCCTTCGGAGCCCGACCAACCGGCTGCTTCTGCACTTCCAGAGCCCACGGGCCCCAAGGGGAGGCGGCTTCAGGATCCACTATCAGGGTGAGGAGTCTCAGGGTGTTGGGAAGGGCAGGGGCCACACTGGACATTAGGGATATTTCTGGGGGCCTTGCGAGCACAGAGTGCTGTGAGGGACTGTTCCTTCTCAGTAGGATCCTGGGAGCAGGACCCTCCGAAGAGACAAGTGCACAATTATCTCACATACTCTGAGTGTGCACATACCCAAGTGCCAACTCATCTATTCAACTCAACAATCTCTGAGTGCTTACTTTATGCCAAACCTGAGACAGCCTTGAGGAGAGGAGGAATCAGTGATCCAAGTGCTAATCTGACCTCAAGGAACTCAGAATCTGGGTAGAGAGACAGACAAGGAATTCGGGTGCTTGTAATTTATAGAGATAAGGACTATAATAGAGGAAACATGGGCAGGGGTGCAAATATAAAAAGGGACCTAACTTTTTTTTAAAGACTACGGGGAGGTCAAGCATGGAGGCACATACTTATAATACCAGCACTCAGGAGGCTGAGGCAGGAGGATCCTTGCGAGTTTGGGACCAGCCTGGGCTACATAAGTGAGCTCAAGGCCAGCCCAAACTGCATAGTGAGACCCTGTCTCAAAAAGACAAAATAAATACATAATAAAGACTATGGGCATGCCTTCTTGGAGGCGGTGATGACAAAGCAAAGACCCAAGGGATGAGTTAGCCAAGGGAAGGAAGGAAAAGAAGGAAGCAGCTGTCCAGGTAGATTGAAAAGCCCATCCCAAGTCCCAGGGAGAAAAAAAAATGTCAGCCCTAGAGAGGAGTAATTTAATATGAAGATAGAATTGTCCTGGCTGTGTGACCTGGGACAATTTACTTTTATGAGCCTCATGGTCTCATTTGAAAAACAGGGCCAGGTGTGGTGGCGCATGCATGCCTATAATCCCAGCACTTGGGAAGCTGAGGCAGGAGGATTGCTGTGAGTTTGAGGCCAGCCTGGGCTACATAGTGAGACCCTGTCTCAAACCCTCTCAAAAAGTAAGAAAAATAGGGATCAAGCTAGGCATGGTGGCCAACATTCCCTAATTCCAGCCCTCAGGGAGGCTGAGGCAAGAGGATCACAAGTTTTAGCCCAACCTGGATAATTTAGTGGCTTAGTGAAACCCTGTCTCAAAACAAAAAATAAAAATGGTTAGGGATGTACCTTACTGTGAAGGCCCCTAGGTTTAATCCCCAGTACCCAGTCACAATTATAATACTTATTGCATGGTATTATTAGGAAGATCACATGTAAGTTAATGCATGTCAAGTGCTTAAAGCAGTGTCAAGTACACAGTAAGAGCTCAGAAATATCAATCATTGCTATTAGAGTCAAAGTACAGAAAATGATGGGGGAGAAATGACCTAGGAAACCCTGCTGGGAGACAGGCTGGATGTAAATCATAAAGGACCTCATCGGTCTCAGACAATTTTAACCTGCAGATGAGAGAGAGATAGGGCCCGGAGATATACCTAAGTGCCTGCCTGGCAATGCAAGGTCCTGAGTTCAACTCCCGGTTACAAGAAAAAACAAATCAGGGTTAAGGATATACTTCAGTGGAATAAGTGCCTGCCTGACAGTACAAGGTCTTGAGTTCGATTCCTGGTACAAAAAATGCCCAAAAAATTTTTAAAAAGAGGGAGACATTTGACAGTCTCAGATTTGTTACTTAGAGAGATCCTTTTGCCGGGTGTGGTGGCACATGCCTGTAATCCCAGCACTCGGGAGGCTGAGGCAGGAGGATCATTGCGAGTTTGAAGTCAGCCTAGGCTACGAAGTGAGTTCAAGGTCAGCCTGAACTGCACAGTGAGACCCTGTCTCAAAAAGAAAAAAGAAAGAAAGATCCTTTTGACTTGGGGCGGGGAGGACACACTGCATTCATGAGCATGCAGACATAAACAACACCCACATGTGCACACTGTGCTACTGTGTACATGGGAAACTCCCGCCACTCAGGTGTGGGTTCTAGCACCCTTGTATGCACAGAGCAAAGGGCTCGACCAGTGTCCCAATTCCAGACGCTTCCATCTTCTCCCAGGTTCCTTGGAAAACAGGGGGACCTGTGTGTTGGGCCAGTTTCCCCTTGGCATCACTTTATGGCTTCACTGGCCTCCATGTACCCTGCTCTCCTTGAGAACCTGGCTGGCCCCAGATGCTGTGCATCTTGTCCAGGACACAGCTTGTACCATACGTCCTTCCTGGCATCTCCTGGGCCTGTGATTGGGGTCTTCCCGGCGGCGGCTTGTCATGCAAGGCAGCAGCACTGGTGAAGGGGCCAGCAAGCCGGGGGCGGGTACCTGTGGTAGAGACCTGGTTGCTGGGAGAACAAGAGCCCGTCTTGGGGCTTAGGGCTGAGGACTGGACTTCAAATATCACAGAAATGGATTCCCACTGGCTGCTTCAAGCAGTCATTTCCCTCAGGCATTGAAAATAGGACTCAGAGGCTAAGTGGAGCATTTGGGGAAACCGGGCTACTGCAGCAATTGCCCTTCATTACCTGCCTCGGGCTTTGCAGCTCCTCCAGGCACCGCTGGGACTGAGGCCCTGTTTCGGCCCTTCGCAGCCCGTACTAACCAGAGCTCTGCTCCAGCATGGCCTCATTAGCTTCTGCGAAAGGCCGGGGCCCCACCAGCCCTCACCCAAGTCCAGCAAACTTGCCCACATGCGGTCTTTTCCCAACCACTGTACTTCTCACAGAAGCCCCTGGGCACTGTCAGCTCCACCCCTCAGAGGGAGAAGCAGACCCAAAGGTCATGGGGATTTCAGCTACCTGCAAATTATCATGGGCTGAGAAATCAGATCCCCAAGGCCCTGCCTCGGCTCTTGGGGGCAATGACCATGTTCTGAGTGCCTCTGTGTACTGGAAGCCTTGAGTGTTTCTTTTATCTAATGTTCAGGCTAGTCCTCGTGGATAGGAATAATTGCCATTAATGAGTAAGGGGTCTCAGTGGTGAAGTCACCTGCTCTGGTCATATCACTAAAAGTGTGGAGCTAGAACTACAACATAGGTCACCCTGACTCCAAATCCATCAGCAAGCCCAGGCCTTTTTTTTTTTTTTTTTTGTCTTTTTGACAAAGGGCCTTGCTATGCAGTTTGGGCTGGCCTTGAGCTCATTTTGTAGCCCAGATTGGTCTCAAACTCAAAACAATTCTCCTGCCTCAGCCTCCCGGGCGCTGGGATTACAGGCATGTGCCACCATGCCTAGCTTGGGCTTTTAGAAGATAAGACAAACAAGTCTTTTTAAGTCTCACAGTGAGAAGTTATTGTGATGGCAAGTTATGCATGTGAATTTGTACACATGGTAGTGCTTGCCTGTAATACCAGCATTCAGGAGGCGGAAGCAGGAGAATTAATTGCAAGTTCAAGGCCAGCCTGGGCAACTAAGCAACACCCTGTCTCAAAAAACTAGAAAAAAAATTGTATATAGGTAAGACAGCAACTAAGTATTGGAAGTAGTAGGCTCAAGTAGTCTTCCTGAAGAGATGGTACTTAAGTTACTGTTTGAAAGATCAGACAGAACTCAGAAGGAACCTTATAGACAGAGACCCGGATATAAAAAATAATATATTGAAGAGAGACAGTAAGGAGTCACAAAATGGTTGCTTAGAACATATAGGTCTCAGATGTGGACCACTAAAGCACTGGGTTGAACGTAGGAGTTAAAAATGTCACATTAAGCCAGGCGCAGTGGTGCCACCTGTAATCCCAGCACTTGGAAAGCTGAGGCAGGAGGATCATTGCAAGTTCAAGGCCAGCTTAGGTTACAAAGCGAACTCAAGGCCAGGCTGCACTGCACAGCGAGAGAAGTCTCAAAAAGACAAAAAATAAATAAATGAAAATTTCACATTAAAAGAATTCATATTTGATTTCTTTGACCATAGAAGGCCAATGTAGGGGTTAACATTTATTGAACCCACTGCGTTCTAGAAGGTTGTTTCTATGCCCGTCTCTGAGGACTATAGGCTCCTGAAGGGCAAAGCTTGGAAATACTTGTTGAATTTTGAAATATGGAGCAAAGCAGGTCTCTTAGAGAATCACTGCAGGATGTCAAATCACAAAGACAATAAGCCCAGGCAAGCTGGGGTCTCCCAAGCCCTGTGCTGGGGAAAGCCGGTCTCTCCTATGTGAATGTTTGAAGGTGCTCACAGGGGAATACTGCCATGTGTACGCTTGACCATGGTCCTTTGCTCCCACCAAGTGTGCCACCTCAGAAGGGCCACACGTGGAGCACTTAGGCAGGAAGGGGACACCCATCTCACCAGCCAGACTGCTGAGTCAACTCTGGTGACCATAGGTTGGTGCAGATGTAGAAGGTGGATTGGCCTCGAATCCAGGAAGCCCTTCTTGATGAACTTTGCCGCGTTCTGCCAGGATCAAGTTCAGAGCCTGTCACTTATCAACAAGTGACCTTCAGTTTATTTGTTTTATCCCATCTACTTCCACGAGAATTGCAGGAGGCTTTCACCAAGCGAGCAAGCAATACAATTATATAAACTATGTAAGGAGAAAGTGGCAGTAGGGGGTAATTATTTGACTTTTAAAAAAATGGAATGTGAATGGCCAGGCTATTGTTGCTAGGGACAAATTTTAATCCCATTCTGAGCTATGTGGTAGCCAGGGCAAAAAGGGAGGTTACACAGTTCTCAGTGCAATATAGATGACAAATCAATCTCACAAAGAATGCAGAACTTTCCCTAATACTTCATTTTCACTAATGGATTCATTTAGGGGACACTGAATTTTTTTTAATGTTTTTAATGGCAACATAGTTTCTAACGGAATTTTTTTCTGTGTATCTTTTTGAGACAGGGTCTTGTGATGCAGTTCAGGCTGGCCTTGAGCTCACTTTATACCCCAGGCTGGTCTTGAACTCACAATGATCCTCCTGCCTCAGCCTCCTGAGTGCTGGGTAACAGGCATGCGCCACCACGCCTGGCTTCTAATGGAATTTTATGTGGCTTGTATGACTGAAAGTTGTGGTCCTCCATGGAAATCTGTGAGAGAAAATGCTATGAGGCACTGAGTAATGTGGAACCTCGGTTTCCACACCTGGGAAGCGGGTGACAATCTTTCTCTGCCTACCTCACACACACTGTGTGAACTCACTTGGGAAGTTGAGCACACTCTGCAAATACTGTTAGTTATTGTTAGGGGAGTCAGAGGCTTTGTCTGAGCTCATATAACCAACAAGTACCAGGGTCCAGGATAAGTTCTTTGAATTTCAGTTATCTATAAATGAAAGCCAAAGTGGATAAATTATAAAGACTAGAGGAGATGCTGGGTGTGGAAATTACCTGCTCACAGGACAGTGATCCTGTGCAAGGAGCCTGAGTGGGGCCTGTCTGTGCCCCCAGGGCGTGGAGGGAGGGGTAGACGCGGGAGATGGCGCGGGATGGTGAGTCTTCCCTCTGCCTGGTCCAGCCTACCTCCTGAGCTGTGGCTTCCCTCCCCGGCCGGCCCATGGGGACGTGAGTGTGACAGATCTGCACCCGGGGGGCACTGCCACCTTCCACTGTGACTCAGGCTACCAGCTGCAGGGTGAGGAGACCCTCATCTGCCTCAATGGGACCCGGCCAGCCTGGAGTGGCGAACCGCCCAGCTGCATGGGTGAGTCCCCTGCTGTGTGGTGAGGGCTTCTGTCCTAGGAACCTCATGGGGGAGTCCTATCTGGAGCTCTCCATTTCTAGGGAAACCCATATGGAAAGGGTTCTGTTGTAAAGAGTCTCCATCCTCAGGATGGAGCTCTACCCCGAGGGTCTCTATCCGTGGGGAGCCTCCACCCTTGGTGGCCGCCATCTTGGACAGAGGTCTCTGTCCTCGTCTTAGTGGAAACCGTTTTTAGAGTTCATATCTGGGGGTCCTGTATCCTAGTGAGTCTTTGTCCTGTGGATCCCCATCCTGTAATGTCTTCTGGGGCTTCCTACCAGGAAGCTTTCCCATCTGAGGACAACTCCCTGTCCCAGGGTGTCCACATGTGGGGGTCTCCATTTTAGCAGGACCTCCACCTGGGGCTGCCCTCTCCTGGAAGCTCTCCTTTCCCATGGCTGGCCTGGGGAAGGTCCTGTCCCCGAGGTGGGCCCTGGACCACTCCAGCCCGCAGATGTGGCTGTACCTCAAGCTACTTTAATGCGTTTCCTTCTGCCCGCAGCATCCTGTGGCGGCACTATTCACAATGCTACACTGGGCCGCATCGTGTCCCCTGAGCCTGGGGGAGCGGTGGGGCCCAATCTTACCTGCCGTTGGGTCATTGAAGCGGCCGAGGGCCGCCGTCTACACCTGCATTTTGAGAGGGTCTCGCTGGATGAGGACAATGACCGGTGAGAGTCTGGACCTCAGATCAGAAGTCCCCACCTTGGGACAGTGGGGAGGCTGCCATGGGGAGTCAGATCTCAGGGGGATCTCCATCAGGATATGTATCAAAGCTCAGCCCTAACCTTTTCTTAAGGGATAGAACTGCACAGTCTTAAATGAGTCACTTAATCTGCCTGTGCCTCAGTTTTCCCATGTGTAGAGGGGAGATACCCATACCTAAATGCATAATTAATAAATGCATAATTAATAAATGCATTAACATATGTAAGAGCCTATCATAAGCACTACAAAAACGTTTGCAGTCATCACCGTTAGCATTTTTACTTAACTCGGTGTCCCAGCTCTGCCACTCCTCGCTAGATCTTTCTACTTGCTATGTGATCGTAGGATCCTTAGTCTTTCTGTAACTTGCTGTCTCCATCTACAAAACAAGGGATAATTATGGTGTCTGACTCAAGAGCACTTGTGAAAATCAAGCAGGATAAAATGTGTCAGGGCTTAGAAGAGTGCACAGCATATGGTAACATTTGCTAGTAAAAGCTATAAAGGAAAGGAAAGGCCGGGCATGGTGGTGCACACCTGTAATCCCAGCACTCAGGAGGCCAAGGCAGGAGGATCATTACGAGCTCGAGACCGGCTTGGGCTACAAAGTGAGCTCAAGGCCAGCCTGAACTGCATAGTGAGACCCTGCTTCAAAAAGACAAAAAAAGTTTTTTAAAGATAAGCAAGGAAAGCAGCCAGAGGCACAGCAGCTTTGGAGGGGAAACGGAGCTCCTGCCACTTCTCTGTGCATTGCAGGCTGATGGTGCGCTCAGGGGGCAGTCCCCTGTCCCCCGTGATCTACGACTCAGACATGGATGATGTCCCAGAGCGCGGCCTCATCAGTGACGCCCAGTCCCTCTACGTGGAGCTGCTCTCGGAGACACCTGCCAACCCGCTGCTGCTCAGCCTCCGATTTGAAGGTGACCGATCCCCCCCTTCCCCTCCAGGCCCTACTCAGGCCCTGCTTCCCAACACAGGAAACAGTCATAAGCATACACTGCCCTTTTGCTTGCCTCTGTGGTTGGCGCTCTTTTTTTTTTTTTTTTTTTTGTCTTTTTGAGACAGGATCTCGCTATGCAGTTCAGGCTGGCCTTGAGCTCACTTTGTAGCCCAGGCTGGTCTCAAACTCAATGATCCTCCTGCCTCAGCCTCCTGAGTGCTGGGATTACAGGTGTGCACCACTGCCACGCCCGGCTATGTTGGTGCTCTCAAATCGGACTTCTCTACCCCAAAACTACAAAGATCACTCCATGTGGACTCCTTTTCATTCCATAACTGCCATTTCTAACTCAGTTTCATGTACAAGGTATGATTAAGAAATACTGTGAATGTTTAAAACGTATTTAAAGCATCTCACAGTAAAAAACACATGGCCACTAATCCCCTCAAAATATTCCCTCTCACCTCAAACACACTTAACTTCCTTGCCGCTCCCTGGAGCAGTTCAGGAAGTCTCTCTTGTGAGTACCTGCAGTGGTGCTGTTGCAGCTGCTTTGATTTCCTGAATCAATTGAAAAGATTTGCCTCTCATGATCATTTTGATTTGGTGGAGGAGCGAGGAGGCACACGGTGCCAGATCCAGTGAGTGAGGGGGGTGAGGACGCACCATCATGGCCATGTGAGCCTGCCTTTCTATCGGGCAGCACTTGAAGCAAACATTCTTCGTATTTTTGGTCACACCTCTGAAAGACGCACATGAAGACTTTCAGAACTGCTTCAGAAAATGGCAAGGATGATGGGACAAGCACACTTGAAGGCACTGGGGAATATTTAGGGGGATCAGCGGCAAAACATCTTTTAAGGCCAGGCGTGGTGGTGCATGCCTGTAATGTCAGCACTTGGGAGGCTGAGGCAGGAGGATCACTGAGAGTTCTAGACCATCCCGGGCTACAAAATGAGCTCAAGGCCAACCTGAATTGGACAGCAAGATCCTGTCTCAAGAAGTCAAAAAAAAAAAAAGTCTTAATTTAAACACTGACCATATATTTTGATCACCCCTTGTACTGCTGGATCCAGGGCCAAAGCTGGGAGACCAGGCATCTCAGTCCCCAGGTGCTTTCCAGAGTGATGGCTTCCCTCCCAGGCAAGCTTCCCCATGCAGTGGGCCTAGCTGTACACTTACATAGAGCACAGAGCATCACAGTATCTCTATGGAAGAAAGGGAAAACACCTGTTTCCTGAGCCCTTCAGGAAAGGGCCCTCTGACCTGGTTATGGTCCTGTGCTTTTTCCTGAGCCCATCACCATGCTGGGTGGGGGCGGGGCTCTCATTGGCAGATCTGTATCACACAGCCACTGCGGGTTGGTCCCAGCTGAACCTCAAGGGCTAGGCCTGTTTCCAAATGAAAATAGGAGTGCTCTTACTAACACGAGGAGGAGTGGATACTGGGCAAGTAGAGGCAACCAGGTCAGTGTTCCTGGGACAAGCATTAAACATGGCCTTAAAGGACGGAAGTTAATTTAGAAGAGTAAGCCAGAGGCTGGACGTGGTGGCGCATGCCTGTAATCCCAGCACTCGGGAGGCTGAGGCAGGAGGATCATTGTGAGTTTGAGAACAGCCTGGGCTACAAAGTGAGTTCAAGGCCAGCTTGAACTGAATAGCAAGACCCTGTCTCAAAACAAAAACAAAGCGAAACAAGAGAGTAAACCAGAAAGCCAGCTCCAGTGAAGAGCACAAGTACAAACACAGGTGAGAAGCTAGAAAAGTGCCTGGTGTGTTTGGGAAACAGGCTTCCAGTGTAGCTTGAGCAGAGCATTTGTATAAACAGTAGCAGGAGAGAGATAAGAAAAGGAAGCAGTCAGAGAAGGGGGACTGGTTTCTGCTGTGATCCGTGGGAGAAATGGAATTGGCACTGGGCCCTGATGGGTGGGCAGGACTTGGGCCTGATGCCCCGTCGGGCTAAGTAACAAACTAGGTCTGCGGGAATAAAGAGCTACAGAGCGAAGTGCACCGCCCTTGGTAAAGACCTTCACGCCCAGCTGTGATGCCCCCTCCACACGTGGACCCCTGCTCCCTGGCAGTGTCAGGCTTCTCATCTGTGTCACAGGCACTGAAGTCGCACCTCCCAGGTAGTTTTGCAGCTAAGGTACCATAAGCTGTGCAGAAACTAAAATGCTCCACAAATGTCCATTTTTGCTGACTGAGTCCAAAATAAAAAGTGAGCAGCTTTTGCACTAGCTGCAGTTTTAGATTCCAGCAACAGCCTGGATTATCAGAGTCCAGCTGTTATCTCTGCGTGGGGAACTCATCCGCACAAGACAGCTCTCCGGGGCACCACTGGAGTCTCCAGAGCCGCGTGTCTGTGGCTGGCTATGGAACCTTCTGGGTTGGAGGTGTGGTTCTACCACTGCCTGCTAGGTGACCTTGGACAAGTGGCTTTTTGTCTGTGGATCCCCTCCCCATAGAGTGGGGGCTGGGACTGGACTAGCCTAGGGGCCCCCTCCAGAGGCCAGCAAGACAACAACTGTGTGAGTGAAGAGTGTTCAGGTTTTTGACAAACTGGAGATTCAAAGCTAAGCTCAAGGGCTTTATGTTTTTAAAAACTCACCGTGGGGCCAAACAACACCGGAATTCAGCCACTTCCCCAGCTTGAGGGCCCCATGGCCCATCTTAATGTTTAATTTTCACGACTGCTTCTTTCCTAGCCTTTGAGGAGGATCGCTGCTTTGCTCCTTTCCTGGCACATGGCAATGTCACTACCACAGACCCTGAGTACCGCCCAGGGGCACTGGCCACCTTCTCATGCCTCCCAGGCTATGCTCTGGAGCCTCCAGGCCCTCCCAATGCCATTGAATGCGTGGACCCAACAGAACCCCACTGGAACGACACAGAGCCAGCCTGCAAGGGTGAGCCTCACACCCACTAAGTCCTTCGGCCTGCAGACTGCCCCCCCGGATGTCAGTGAGGCCATTTGGGAGGGAGACGGACATGCAAACCTCAGAGACCCAAGCTGTGGGTCAATCCTGTCCCTTCAGGGGCTGTTTCTTAGCTGAATAAGCGGTGGGCCTCTTACTGAGTTCAGGGGTCGCAAACTTGAATATCTCCTAAGCCTGGGACTGGGCAGGTAAAGTGGAGAGTATGTGGGGTTAATTTAAGAATAGGACTGGGCAGGCGCGGTGGCGCACGCCTGTAGTCCCAGCACTTGAGAGGCTGTGCCAGGAGGATTGCTGAGCGTTTGACCCCCGCCTGGGCTACGAAGTGAATTCTAGGCCATCCCGCACTGTATAGCGATACTCTGTCTCAAAGAGAGAGAGAGAGAGAGAGAAAAGAATAGGGCTGGGGACTGGGCACAAGACCGAGGGGTGGGAAGGGCTGAGGACAGAGCCTAGTGTGAAGGCCTTGGGTTCAGACCCCTAAACCAAAATGAAACAAAGACAAAACAAAAAGCAAAACCAATACCAGACAGATCGTTAATACTAGGCAACGTGCGAGGCGGTCTGGCGAGGACAGGGGTGAGGGATCCTAACCCAGATGCCTCTTGTGCCCTAGCCATGTGTGGTGGGGAGCTGTCTGAGCCGGCTGGCGTGGTCCTCTCCCCCGACTGGCCCCAGAGCTACAGCCCCGGCCAGGACTGTGTGTGGGGCCTGCATGTCCAGGAGGAGAAACGCATCTTGCTGCAGGTTGAGATGTATGTCTGGGTCCCACGGAGGGTGAGGTGGGTGGGCCTGGCCCGAAGTGGGATGACAGCTTTCTGGCCTGCGTCGAAAGAGGTTCGCTGGATGTACAGTGTGGTCATCAAACAGGTCACCGCGGGCTCAGCACAGTGTGGGAGCCCTGGGTGCAAAGCACTTATTAGCCAGGTGACTTTGGACAAGGGGCAATGCAGCCCTTTAGTGGAGGGGCGGTGCTACCGTGAGCAAGGGACCTGGCCTGGCATCTCTTACTCTGGGGGGGTTTCTGAGGCTGCCCCTGGAGCGACTTCCAGGGTCCCAAGCCCAAAATGTTGGATCATTACCAACATCCAAGGTGGGCACGGGTGAGGGGAAGACCAAGTAGGCTGACTTGATATGATCACGTAACTGGAGGCAACCACGAGTGGGTATGGCCCCTTGGCGGGGCTCAGCGACATGATGTGCCAGGTGGTGAAGACAGGTCTTTGATTGGTCAGAGCCTGGTTTCCCGAGGAGGCAGGGTGGACTGGAGAGTATGAGGAGCTAGCAATGTAAAGGACTGAAAATTAGGAAGCGGGAGGTGGGAGACACCACAGAAATGGGGACTGGAGGACAAATGGGGGAAAGGTGAGGAGTGGGCTAGGGCAGACGAGAAACTCAAGGTTAATTAAAACTAAGACTGCATAACTGCGCATAATGAGATATACTGGTAATCCCAGCACTGGGGAGGCCGAGGCAGGAGGATCGCTGTGAGTTTGACGCCAGTCTGGGCTACAAAGTGAACTCAAGGCCAGCCTGAACTACATAGCGAGGCCCTGTCTCAAACAAACAACCCTACAAAACTGAGGCTGTGCCACCCCTGAGGAAGGGGAATAAGGAGCTGATCAGATGGGGTCACTGACGACCAGAGATGGGGATTGGTCAAGTCAGGAGGGCGGGGCGGCCCGTCGTCCCACCTTACTGTGTGTCCCATGCCCCACAGTTTGAACGTGCGGGAAGGCGACATGCTGACACTCTTTGACGGGGACGGTCCCAGCGCCCGGGTCCTGGCCCAGCTGCGGGGGCCTCAGCCGCGCCGCCGCCTCCTCTCCTCCGGGCCCGACCTCACGCTGCAGTTCCAGGCGCCTCCCGGGCCCCCGAATCCGGGCCTGGGTCAGGGCTTCGTGTTGCACTTCAAAGGTACCAAGGCACAGACTCCGGAGCAGGCAGGGGTCTGGCACGGCTGGAGGCGCCGGTCCCAGGGCAGCGCCCACACTCGCCCTGTCTCCCGCAGAGGTCCCGAGGAACGACACCTGCCCCGAGCTGCCCCCTCCGGAGTGGGGCTGGCGGACAGCGTCCCACGGGGACCTCATTCGGGGCACGGTGCTCACGTACCAGTGCGAGCCTGGCTACGAGCTGCTGGGCTCGGACATTCTCACCTGCCAGTGGGACCTGTCCTGGAGTGCGGCGCCACCCGCCTGCCAAAAGAGTGAGTCGGTCCCACCCCACGCGCAGCCCCTCTGCCTGCACCTCGCCCCCACCCCTCCCCGGCGGGGCCCTGTACTACCTGGGTTCCATCTTCGCTCGGGATCCTGCTGAGACTTTCTCAAGGCCCCGCACCTATGTCCTCTGGCTCCCACCTGTGTTCAGGGCTCTGAAACTGTCTCCTCGCCTGGGTCCCTCTGGTCCGCTGCGTCCTTCCCTCCGGTGTCCCAGGCTGAGTCCCGCACCTTCCCCGCCTGACCCCACCTCCTGCCCTGTCTGAACCCGACCCTCAAATTCTGCCTCCGTCCTTAATCTCTCAGTTCCCACCCTTTGACGTCCTGGGGAGTCACTTTACTAGGACCAACCAAAGCTTATCAGAGAATTTGGTTTATTTTCAGGCAGTTTCCCAAGGATTTCTGGGCTGAGTTGTTACAGGAAGGGGTTCTGCTCCTTCCTGACTTACTGAGCTTACAACCTGGGAGGGAACGGGCCACCTGAGCACTGGGGACAGGGCATTACAGAGCGGGGGACTCTGGGCAAGGTCCATAACGTCTTGAGCCTGGGTGAGGAAGGCAAGGGGCTGGGGAGAGCAAATGGAGATTTTTGCCCAAGGCCTGCTGCTCTAGGCAGCGGGTGGCAGGTGCCCCAAGGATGTAGCGGGAGCGGTGGGCTTGTCCTTACTGTCTCCGCATTTCGAGAAGCCTGACCAGTGGATGTGGGGTTGTGGCTCCTCCACGTGCCCCTTGGGAATTGTGACAACGGTGGGACCAATGGGAGGAATTTTAGGAAACCAAAATATCTGGCAGGCGCAGTTCCCCGTCCCTGGAAGGAGTCCTGAAATGTCTGACCTGCAGCTGACCCAGCTGAGGTTCAGAAGGGGTCCTGCCCAGGGCACCCAATTGGCTGAATCTGTGACCAGTGCTGCAGGCTGTGACTCTGAGCAAGTTCCAGCTCTGCTGCTCCTTGCCAGAGTGCTGGGCCCTCAGCCCTGAGGATAATCAGGGTTAAATGTTAAGTTTGTAAAACCCGTAGCAGGGTGCTTGGCCCAGGTGCTATAAATGGTGATGATTATGACCTTCCACAATTGGGTTATAACCTCACAGCCCAGCACAGCCTGAGCTGCTCTTCCCTGGTATGGTGACTATTTTTCAATTTTACCCCAGGAAGTGGAGGCCTAGGTTTGCCCTACTCACCCTGTTTTCCAAATCAAATGTGAAATGTAGAACACGGTGAATTTTAAATTTGTCCCATCTATGCCCTCTCCCCTCCTAGGAAGTGGTGGGAGGTGGGAAGGGGGGTTACTCAGAGGAGGTGGCCTACAGCTCAGGCCTCTCCCAGCTCTGAGTTTCTGGGAGAAGTCTGAAGGCACTTGCTCACCCTGACTTTGCTCTTCTGCCACCAGTCATGACCTGTGCCGACCCTGGAGAGATCACCAACGGGCACCGGACGGCCTCGGACGCCGGCTTTCCTGTGGGCTCCCATGTGCAATACCGCTGTCTGCCAGGGTACAGCCTGGAGGGGGCGGCTGTGCTCACCTGCTACAGCCGGGACACAGGCACACCCAAGTGGAGTGACCGGGTCCCCAAATGCGCCTGTGAGTCCAGACACCCCAGGAGAGGGGCTGGGTAGCCTTGGGGAGGGCCTGGCGGCCGTATGCTAAACCTTCTCAGTGGCACAGCTGCCATGTGACTGGTGCCCTCCCTGCAGTGAAGTATGAGCCGTGCCTGAACCCCGGGGTCCCGGAGAATGGCTACCAGACACTGTATAAGCATCACTACCAGGCTGGCGAGTCTCTGCGCTTCTTCTGCTATGAGGGCTTTGAGCTTATCGGCGAGGTCACCATCACCTGTGTGCCCGGGCATCCCTCACAGTGGACCAGCCAGCCCCCACTCTGCAAAGGTGCCTGGGTGGGCAGGGCAGGAGGGACACATGAGTGTCCAGGCAGTGACAGGGCTGGGAAAGTTGTGTAGAGAGCTCAGGACAGTGGGTGACACTGGCCTTCTCTGGGCTGTCATCCTCACAGGCATGTTTAGAAGCCCTGGGAAAATGTGAGGTCCCAGAATTGCCCTAAGAAACATAGCAGAGGGGACCTGGGTTTGGGACACCTTGCCCTCTCTGGATAGGCAGTTTCCTACTTTGTAGGAAGTAGTAATTTCCCTACTTTTGATAAATTCCAAAGACCTGGTTGGCTCAAACCAGCCAAGAACTTTGAACTGTAATTTAGAGGAGTCCAGAGAAGAAAGAAGGCCCTGCCCTGGTCAGACCTAAGGGAAGGATACAGTGCAGGCTGAGCAGAGAGCAGAGAGAACCAGGCTGCCTGGCCCAGCCCCGCCGGGCTCCCGCCCTCTCCCCAGCCTCCTTCCCTCCCTGGCTCAGACCCCGTCCCCTCCCCCTCCTCTCCCCGCAGTGGCCTATGAGGAGCTCCTGGACAACCGAAAACTGGAAGGTCAGTGAGGGCACAGGTGGAGACCCAGGCCTGGCCAGGTCGGGAGGGCAAGGCAGAGGCCCGGGGCAGGAGGCTGGGAGAAGCCAGGACCAGGCCCAGCGGGGGCTCACTGAGCTTTCCCCATCCCCAGTGACCCAGACTACGGACCCATCACGGCAGCTGGAGGGTGGAAACCTCGCCTTGGCCATCCTGCTGCCCCTGGGCTTGGTTATTGTCCTCGGCAGCGGCGTTTACATTTACTACACCAAGTAAGTACCCTCTTACTGCCTGCTGGGGCATGTTACACCTCCCTGGCACAGGGGCTCAACAAGGGAGCGCCAGGGCTCAGGCACTGGAAAGTCCATCCGTCCCTCCCTTTCCAGGCTGCAGGGAAAATCCCTCTTCGGCTTCTCAGGCTCGCACTCCTACAGCCCCATCACCGTGGAGTCGGACTTCAGCAACCCACTGTATGAAGCTGGGGTGAGCCCCCTCCCCGCCACAGTGCCACGTCTCTCCGCGCCCCCAGGACTCCATGGCCCTCTCGCACCATCTCTGTAATCTCAGGCTCATCTGCCCATGAAAGCCATGTCACCAAGCAAAGCAAACACTGGGGCACGATGTGGGCAGTGGCTAATGCGACAACTCACACGGCGTCTAAAGGGCACAGCTCCAGCTCACACTGGCCACCTCTGCCTTGCTGCCAGCTTGCCACTTGCTCCAGGCCATCCAAAAATGGATTTTTTTAATATCATTTTAAGACACCATAGCATGAACCAAACACCCACTGGCCAGATTCAGCCCGGTTCTCACTCTGTGAGGCCCCTAGTCAAAGACTTCAAAAACCCAGGGTTCTCCCTCCCCTTGTGGGTCCTACCTCCCACCCTACCTCCATCTCACACCCACAATTGACCTGATCTCTCCCTCTTCAGGACACACGGGAGTACGAAGTTTCCATCTGAACACAAGACCGAGTCTGCAGGACCCAGGACACCCCTTCCCTCCTCATTCAGGGCAGTGGGGAGCCCAGGGCCTGGTCTCTGGCTCCTGGCTTCCTTTACCCCTGCTGTGTAAATAGGTGCCCCATCCCACAAGGGGGCTTTGATGGCCCTGGAGACCCTACAGTAAATAAACCAGCACCCTGCCGCCCAAAGCCGCCTCTTCTCAGTTGCCAAACAAGGGGCCTGCCCCCTACCCCGCTGGCTTTTGGACCCTGGGAAGGGAACTCAGCTCCCTTGCAATTCTCGGGACCCTCTGGCCCATGGCTCCCTTCCTCAAAGACTGCCCTTGACAGCTCTACCCTCCCCTTGGCTGTGAAGGCCGCTCCCCTCCCTGATGCCTGAGTCCCGGCCTTGGACGGGGAAAAGAAGAGGGAAGGCAGGGAAAGCTGGGCCAAGGTCCTGCCCTCCCTGCTGTTTCCCAACCCACGGTCTCTCCACCTTTGCTTCTGGAGTTTTTTGGTTTTGAGCAATAAACAGAAAATCACCACTTGTAACCGGGCTGGTGGGGTGTGGGAAGATGGGTGGAAGAGTGTTGGAGACCATATGACAGGCATCCCCCCTGGAGAGAGGGCGGTAGGGGGGACCACTGGGGGAGAAGGCGGGACTCCATCACCAACCAGGCTAGGGCAGTGCATGGGTGCTGGCCTGGCATCAAAAGCCCTGGCCTTAGGCTGAGCCTCTGGGAGGACTGGGTCAACTTGCCCTGGCACCACATTGTGGCGCTGCCAGGTGACTTCAGCTAGGACAGCTGACAGTGACCTGCCCTCCCCGTCACTGTCACAGCAGGCAGCCAGCTTTCAATTTATGTTCTGGATATAAAACTGGAGAGTGAGCCTAAGGCCTTCACATGTGCCAAGCATATACTTCAACACTGAACTACACCCTCCGTCCAATTTATAGCCTATTTTTCAAAAGAGTATTTCTCTAAGTGAACTACATTTTACTTAACATAAAAGTATATATTAAAGTTCAACTGACATGTTTAAGACAGGAGGGGGTTGTGCTGCACATCGTGGCACACGCCTGTAATCCCTTGGGAGGCTGAGGCAGGAGGATCGTCGAGAGTTCGAGACCAGCCTGAGCTACAAAATGAGCTCAAGGCCAGGCTGAAGTGCATAGCGAGACCCTGCCTCAAAAGACAAAAGAAAAAAAAAAAAAAAAGGAAGGGGTGCTCAAAAGGAAGTGAACTTTAGAACATGAGGCAAATCCATCTTCATAATAATTTAAGTTCTTTTATCATTTGTTTTTTGAGACAGGGTCCCTCTGTGGATCCAGGCTGGCTTTAAACTCACTATGTAACCCAAGCTAGCCTCAAACTTGCAATCCTCCTGCCTCAGCTTCCTGAGGGCTGGGATCACAGGTGTGCACCATCACACCCGGTTTTAAATTCATTTTCGAATAAGCACTATGTTAAGCACTTTGTATGCAGTAGGGTTTTTGTTTTGTGGTACTAGGAGTTGAACCCAGGGAGCACTGAGCTACATCTCCAGCCCTTTTTATTTTGTTTTGAGGCAGGGTTTTACCAATTTGCCAGACTGGCCTTGAACTTGATATCCTCCTGCCTCAGCCTCCCAAGTGGTTGGGATTATAGGTATGTGGCCCTTCCTCTGACACCAACCACAAGTGTCCTGTGAAACCTGGTCAATTTACTATTCTCATTTTTCTTTTCTTTTTCTTTTGGTCCTTTTGAGGCATGCTATGCAGTTCAGGCTGGCCTTGAGCTCACTTTGTAGTCCAGGCTGGCCTCAAACTCACAACGATCCACCTGCCTCAGCCTCCCAAGTGCTGGAATTACAGGCATGTGCCACCATGCCTGGCTATTTTCATTTTTAGGTTAAGGAAACTGAGGTTCAGAGAGGTAAACTAACATCCTCAGGCGGCCCAAAGGACCTAGCACCATTGCAATGAAGATGCCATGAGGCTAGTGACTGACTTCCAGCTAGTGATGGGTGTGATGTGTTCTAGACATGAGGCCCAAAGGAACCTCTTCCTCAGGGCAAGAGGCCAAGGCTCAGGGTCGTGGGCACCAACAGCGGAGGCCACAGTTGCTCCTCAGAGGCAAGGGTGGGCCCTCCCACATGCTGCAGCCCTGGACAGGATGGTGTTAAGAGTTTGGCTGAGAGGCTGGGTGTAGATCCATAAGCACACCTCTGCTAACAGGTGGCGTCACCACCTGAGTGAAAGCCCTCCTTATAACATGTTCACACCCTGCATCCGCGTCTGGAAAAAAGGGCTCATCCTCCCACACCTCCACCCCAGAGGAACCACACCAGAGTACCAGCTGCGGGTAGAGATGGAGCTTCCCCAGCTCTTTATTGATGCCTTTTCTTCTTGGTGGAGTCCTCGCTGGCTGAGGATGGAGTCGCACGATGGTCCCAACAGGCTCCATCGGCGTCAGAGGTGACACTGCTGAAGACCAGGACTTCCTCTGAACAGGAAGCATTCAACGAGTTGCAAAAGGGGTATTTTGAGGTATGTTCTAGAGGGACAGGATGGGGGAGGGCATGAGAGCCCAGCGCCACGAGGGCCGCCGGGAGGAGCCCCTGGGGAAGGGGTGGAGCGCGTTGAGGCTTCGGACCTCAGGCTCACACGTTGCTATCACCCACCC